>JABUQX010070182.1:0-48589 GCA_015478945.1 Trachelipus rathkii | reverse complement strand
TAGGCTTCTGAATGAGACAAACATGGCAGGTCAGACTCGATGGGATCGAAAGGTTAGTTCTGAATATTTTCTGCACCAATATCGAAAATTGATCAACGATTTTGATCTTGCTTAAAAATCTTTCATTTAATCGATTTGTTTTCGATTATGATAACAATGCTACTTTAAATATATTTTGTGATGCTTCAGCATCAGCTTATGGCTTTGTAATGGATTGCCTCTGAATGTAAATCATATATATTATTATCGAAAGCAAAAGTTGCTCCTTTAAAAAATAGAACTTTGCCTACTCTTGAGCTATTGGCAGTATATTTGGCATTTAAATGTCTTCCTCAAATAACTTTCTGCTTTCAATATAACTTTAAAGAAAATTTAAACATATTTGCGCATGCTCAAATAACTATTAAGCCTTAGCTCATGTCTCCTAAAATTAAACCTTAAACAAATTTTGACCTAAGAAAATAGTGAGCGATATTAAAAATAAAAAATCGGGAAATATTAAAGGAATTTAGTTCAACGCATTAATCTTCCTCTACCTGTAGGAGACCTCACAAAATCGGCAGATTTAGTAACTGGGGAATTTCCTTAGGGAATTTCTCCAATAAAAATTTTCAATACCTGGGAAAAGGACCAATCTTGGCTCTTCATTAGATAAAAAACAATGCGCCCCCAACCCCAAGCATGAAATTAAAATGTTTATCAGAAGGAAGTAAAATGCTAATCGATACACATATCGTAACCAATATCGTATAAAAATTATTCTGTAGAAACCTATTTTGGATAGTTTAATAAATTTTCAAGTTTGCATAAGTTACATAGAGTAACAGCATACGTGTTCAATGCATTTTCAAAACTAAAAGCAAATAAAGATTTCCATCTTAGAAGTAAAGAATATTGGTTACAAATAATGCAAAATATCGATTTTGAAAAAGAAATAGCATTCTTAAAATCACCTTCTGACAAAGTCCCAGAATTGGTTAAAAGATTAAATTTATTTTTAGATGACAATGGTTTTTTAAGAACCAGAGGTAGAATAGCTAAAACTAATTACTACGATCTATAATATTATTAATCCTATTTTGCTTAGTAAAAACACCATCTCAAAAAAGCTCATTGTTCCTGCATTGTCCATCTGGCATACAATACATTTGGGATTTCAAACTACTTTACAAGTATGGTACGTTTCTTGAAACGGCGTTTTGGATCACATAAAGCACGTCAAACAGTCAAAAACATCATTGAGTCGTGTCTTATTTGCAAAAAATATTAAATTCTTTCACTGTCAACTTATCTTAAATTTACAAATTACAACAAGCTCAAATGGACTTTTTCAGACCATTTAAGCATACTGGAGTTGATTTCACCTCTCATTTTTGGATAAAAGAGGGCTCTGTAGAAAAGAAAATGTATATATTAATTTATACTTGTTTGAATATACGTGTTAATTTATACTTGTTTGAATATACGTGCAGTTCATTTAGACCTATTACCTGATATGTCCACTCAATCATTTTTATCATCTTTCATGCGTTTCACAAACATTTATGGAATTGTAGATTTTCTGTATTCAGACAATGCTAGAACTTTTGACCTCGGTGGTAATGCTATAGAAAATTCTTTAATTTCAGATGAATTTTAGGAGCATATGAGAATTCAACAACATTAAACATGTAAGACTGCCTCTGTACGCACCGTGGATGGGTTCTGCATGGGAGAGAATGCTTCGTATCCTGAAGAATTGCATCTACAAAACAGTAGGTCGTTCTAAATTAAATTATTTTGATATGATTTCTTTACTTTCCAGCATTCAAAATTCAATTAACAACAGGCCTCTGACCTATGTAGAGTCCTCTCTGGATCTAGTACCTCTGACTCCAAACTCATTTTTGAAACTACATGGAAGTGCTTCACTAACAGTGAAAACAGACGAGGATCCGGATGACCCTTTGTGGGAAGGAGAACCTGCTTCACATAAACAGTTAAATGATCATTTGCTATTTCTGCAACAAAAATTTGAACACTTTCGCACCATTTGGTATGAAACATATCTTTTAAGTTTACGTGAGTATAGTTATGATTTATATCAAACCAATTGGGTTAACCGCATTAAGGTGGGTGATGTGGTATTAATAAAAAGCGCCACCAAAACCCGCCCATATTGGCAGTTGGGTAGAATTATAAAGCTAATACATGGTGCAGACAACTGTGTACGCACTGTGATGCTAAAAAAGGGTGATGGCAATATAGCTCATTATCCAATCAATATATCGTATCCAACAGATTTGTCTGTAACACATAATGGTGACAAAACTAATAAACCCATAGAATTAAATAAAACATCTGATAAAGATGAGGGTGTGAGGAAAGTTCCTCAAAGACAAGCGGCTATTACCGTCGTAAAGAAAACCAAAGATATTCTTTAGTTTGTCTTGCATTAATTATTTTAGTTTATTGAACCAATCTCTTGGGTGTTTTGGCGGCTGCGACCTTCCTTTTTCATAAAGCAATGTCGCAGCCCCGCGCCCGGAATGTGTAAAAATTAGAATTTAGAATTAAGATACACTTATCATCATTATCATCTAAATAATATAAATATTTCATTCTCTTCATTCATTCATTAATTCATTCATTTATTAATAAAAGAGACGACAATATCAGCCCTGAAAAAGTCAACCACCTAAAAAAGGTTTACTTCGAAAGGCGATTATTGTCAGAAAAAGGTCTTTCTTTTTACTACTGCTATTGTTGTAAGACTTGTTGCTATTTTAAAATTATTGTTGTGCACAACAGAACAATTGTTCGGAAAAGATTGTTTTTTTTTTCCCCATTTTTTTTAAAATTTAATTTAACTTACATTTATATCCTTGTTTCATGTGAGTTTGTGCCCTTTCAAGAAGAAACCGAAGAAAAGCGGATTGAAAAGAAGTGAGAAACCAAAGACAAACGGTTAAGAAAAATATCCCGGTCTTTTACACAACCTCGTTTTCTTCAAACACTTCAAACACGGAAACATGTCAATGAAGTCTTTACTTACAAAACTAACTAGAAGGAAGGAGATGCAACTACGTCTTAAAACTTAAGACAAAAGCAACAACTTTCTCTAAATATCTAATCAAATCACAGATTGTGCAGGGTAAGGATATTGTTCGTCTCAACCCTTCCCCCTTTCAATAATGAATTACCATTAAATTTATTTCACTGCTGCTTTTATCTGCTTTTAAATACATTAATTAACAAATCACTCCTTATTTGTTTGCAGGGCGTTGTATCCTGGGCAATGGATTAATCATGGCAACAAACACTATCTATTACGACAACGTTAGCCGTCTCATGATTTAAAACTATAACTATTTATTTTTCTATATGTATTTGTAACTTTAAAAATATTTCTTCTCTTTTTCTATTATTTTCTACTCTTTTTCACACTTCAATAATCTTAAACTGGGAACGGGCTTTTACTCCAGAGCCCTTATGCGAAATTGACTGTTTAAAAATAAATAAATCAGTTTATACAAGAATAATATATATATTTGTATATTATATATAATATAATATTATAATATAAACATACTATACTAGATATATACTAACTATACCCTATATATCATATATATATACTATATATATATACTATATATATATATATATATATATATATAATAATAAAAGTGATTAGGACAAAAAATGCAAAATATTATATATATATAAAAAATATTGTCCTGTTTGCACCAAAAATTTCAGGGATCGCAATTTGATTGAAGAAAGAAGTCTGACGGAATTCGGAAGATGTATTCAAACAAATCTTGCCCAACTTCATATAGGGTTACCAGTTTTGGCGTGAGATGTAGGAATGAAATGAAATTATTCTTATCATAAATATGTTCTATTCTGACTCCAAAATGAGAGGCAATGCGATCCCTAAAACTAAAAACAATAACAACAAATAAATACATAACATAAAATAAGTTTCTAGCTATAAGAAAAAAAGAGAGGCATTTTTGAAACTGTGCTCTCACAACAAAAAATAAGCCCTTACTGCGGCTTGAATATAAAGACCAACTTTGAATGCGGCTGTTTGGTTAATAGGCCTTACAATATGGGAAATTTCTTAAGTTTACCAAAATAATAAAAAATTCTTCGATAGGGGGTTTTAGAACATAAGGAATAACGGCTTATGCATATCCGATATTCTAAAATCGATACATGCAATAAAAGAAACGACTTATAAAGAAAGTATAAGTAAGAGGCCATTTAGTTTGTAATTACACATATCATGAGGGAAATCTCGTCCTTCAATGATATGTAAGAAAACGACATTAATAAAGAATATAGAATACAATATCACTGTATGTACACTTACCACTTGTCAACGCACCTTCAGGATAAATGTAGGAAATCACTTTTACTTTATAAAAAGAAATAATGTTGCCAGCAGTTAGACGCTCTTGATTCGTTGAGTTCAAAAAATCGGAAAGAGCGAACGAAGTATTTAGTCACGGCCTTTTTGCCAAAATGATTGTTGCCACATAACCAAAAAACTACATTTCAGATTTTAAACTGCACCTTAACATTATTATTGTGTTTTCAACATAAATTTTACTTAAATTACACTATATGTTAATACCGCCATTAGGTTATTAAAAAATTATTTTTAAGACCGACTTCAAGGAACCCCCTCCAGAGGTTTGGGCAGCAGATTCTTAACTACGGTAACGACTCGGCCAACGAGATCTGTCTTGGCCACTCCGAACTACGTTTGTAGTAAGAAGACGGTATTTGAAGCAGAACGAAGAGAGGGGCCCCGGAAGGTCGAAGCTTAGGTTACATTTCGGTGCACGGTCGTGGGCTATATCGCGTCTACCTAGCACGGAAGTTACTCGGACGAGGTTGTGGCGCTGAAGTTACCTCCATCTCCGTTTGTGCTAGACAGTTAACGCTAAAAGCCTGAGCAGGAGAATAACTGTTACTAGGGAGGTTGGACGGTGAGAGATAGTAGGAGAGAAGGGGAGGTGAAACAGGAATGGTGTAGGTAGAGTCGTGCTGAAAAGCGGACTGAAAGCTTACTGAGGAACCTTCCAAATCCGGAGAATCAGGAGGAATTCGGACTCGAAAGAACGCTGGTTAAGACGGTCGATTGATCACGACTCTGTGCGTGTGGGACGCTGGATGGTAAAAAACTTTTTCTTTCGAAGTAACCACAGGAACAACGCCGTCCATCATAGCTTCGGTTGGAAGCAATGCGGTGCGAATCGTGCCTTAACAAAAGACATGCATGTACATGTAGAGAGTCCTTAGTACGAAAGGAAATGCACTTTTGTGGTGACGAGACGGGAGTCGGTCTCCACGAAGCGAAGCACAGCGCCTTAAGCGGGGTTAAAGATACAGATAATGGTCAGCATAGGGACGGAGAAGATTGCGAAAAGAACTCTCCGGGAAGCCGAAGAGTGGAACCGTAGACAAGTTCTGCCGCAGAACACTTGCAGATTCCTCTTTGATCGGCAGTGCGAATACCTAGCCATTACCAACGGAAGAGGCGTCTGTCCACATGTTCCGGTTGTGCGCATGAGCAGCCAAGGAAGCCTAAGCTGACGATGGAATCGTTCTACAATTCCGTTTGGCTTTTGGATAAAGCAAGTTGTAGAATCTTCTTTCAGAACCAAGGAGGGCGCATCAAATCTCTCCACAAGATAAGATTCGAAGACACGTCCTTGATCTGTAGTGACAGAGAGTGGTATATTTATTTTTGGCAAAGAAAAGCATCTAAAGATGAAAGATTTGAACATTTACTGGAAGCTATAGCAAGGAAATTATCCCATAAGTCGTGACGAAGACTATCAGTAAGTTGAATATTATTATTTTTACCTAACCAGACACAAACTATCTAGGTAGTGCTAGTTTAAACACACGACAATCCATCTAGGTTAGTCACTTAGGTCTACCAGCAAACGACGATCAGTCTTAGATAGGTCCTACTTGCTACGGCTTCTTAATCGTCTAGGTTACTGATAAAAGTTTGGTTATATATAATAATATTATACTACTAATAACTACTACTATCATATATATATATATAATATATATAATACTTATATACATATATATATATATATATATAATATTATATATTACTATATATTATATATATATATATCCGGCAGCTGTAAATATTACGATCATTTCACTAGTAATTTATATATATATATATATATATAGTATATATATATATATATATATATAATATATTATATATATATATATATATATATATATATTATATATATATATATATATATATATATATTATAATCGATATTTTCGAAATGCGAAAGGTCAGAAAGGAAATTCCGCAGAACATTTAAATTTTATTCTCAAATACTAAAAAATGTTAATTAATGCGTTGTGAGTACTATATATATATATACTCATACTAATCACTCACTATATACTATATCATCCACTCTATATATATATTAATATATATAATATACTTTTATAATCATATTTATATATATATATATAATATATATATATTTATACTCATATATACTACATTGATCTCATGACTTTTTGTCAAATTGTAAACCTCCACCACTCACTCACTATACTATATATTAATATCTACTATATAATTACTATATATTTACTACTACTAGATATATACCTCACTATACTATAATCTCACTATCCTCACCTATACTATCATATATAGTATCACACCATATCTACTATATACTACCTTATATATATATATATATATATTATATTTTCGATATCCATCCATATATACTATATATATATATATACTATATATATATAACTATATATACAATATATATATATATTTATATACTATATATATATATATATATATACTATATATATATATAATATTATATATATATATATATATATATTTCGATACTCCACTCCCATAATATATATATATATATATATATATTATATATAATACATATATACTATATATATAGATATATTTTTTATTTATATAATAAAAAATTATTTTTATTATTTATTAATTAATTTATAAATAATAATTAATTTTCATTTAATTATTTTAGACCTTTATAAAAATTTGTTTTATCTACTTAATATATATATAACTATATATGGATAGATATCAGTATATATATAATACCTATAATATATATGCGCTATACTATATATATACCTATACTATATATATATAATATATATATATATATATTATATCATATAATATATATATATATATACCATATACCTATCATACCTCACCCTACTCATCGACCCCTACTATATATGGATAGATATCGATATATAACTATACTACTTATATATATATACTATATTATACTATATAATATATATTACTACCTATCAACTGATTACTATCCTATATATATATATCATAATATATCATAACCTACTCACTATATACTATCTATATATACTATCACTATAATATATGATACTCATCTTACAGTGACTGGGCACGGTACATGAAAATTGTTGGGCGATACCGGTACATCGGTACTTCGAAAAATAGCTTGGGCGATACCAGTACTCGGTACTTTGTGAAAGCGTTTGGGCGATACCGGTACTCGGTACTGTATCGCCGGTACATCGATACATCGATACATTTTCATATATGTGGAAAAACAATACTGATAAATGGAATTTCAATAAATAGTTATATTATTACTATAAGGCAAATAGATTTATGTATTACTAATATTTCTGTAAATTTACATCCATAGAATTAATTTATATATATATATATATATATATATATATATATATATATATATATATATATAATATATTATATATTATATATATATATATATATATATATATATATATATAATGATGGCAATTATTATTATTAAATTTGTTGGAATAAAAGGTTTCTTAATTAAATCGGAGAGTTATTTTTGCTAATCATTATAGGTTATCGCGTTTGCACAGTATGCGAATTTCTCATGAACCTCCGAATTTTCAATAAAACATTTAGTTTCGATGCTGAAATTGCATTTTATGGCAGAAATTATGGTTTTCATTGAGACCGTCATCCAGATCCAAAAACGTTGTTTCCTGGCAATCCTTGTGGGAAGATATTTTTGCAGCATATGTGTCAGCTGGAAATAGTACTACCAATAAGTTTAGTTGTAATTACGTTCAGAAAAGGGCTGAAATTGGGGTAGAACCATATTAAATCCCTCCATGAAGGGTCATACCGACATTTATGTTAATATTTAATATACATATTGCTAACTATGTCAGCCAAACTAAAATTATTGGAATTTCGAAGTAATATGACACCACTACTCTGTTGGGGATTGGTATTCCAGTACAATCGTACAACAGTCAGCGGAGCACTTTCGAATGTATAATCGTGTGTCTTAGCACAGCTATTTAATTGTAACATCCGAAAACACTATGCCTAATAATATGTATACAACCCAGGAACTGACGGATATGGTTGAGGGCGTTTATCTTGAAGGAAGAATGCCCACAGAGTACGGAGGTGTATAGCCGAGATATCCAGATCGTTGAACCGCATTCACTATTATGTACAGATTTGTACACAGGTTTTCAAAGAAAAGGTTCGACCAACTGACCATCTCGCCACCCAAGTCACCCACTCGTACCCCTGACATGGAGTTTGACTTTCAATTGTATACCAACGGAACACCCAACAACCTACTACGGCAGACAGGAACGGTATGGTTGGATTCTACATATGTACAACATTTTTTCATTACAGAGCCACATTGTGCACGTCTGCATCCCGGCGATCCGGGACGTTGGTTGTAGTTCGTAGTCAAAATGTGTTCCATGTTTGACAATAAACCTTGACGAGGCAGCTCCGTATGTTGTTTGGACGGATGAGGCCAGGTTTACCAATATTGGCACGATTAATGGGTGAAATTATTGGTACTGGACCGAGGAAAACACCGCAATTCACCAACAGCACGCGACACCAGGTAGATTTACTCATAAATGTGTAATGGAACTGATAGATAAATATACGATCGGCCGGAATTTACCATAGGAAACCTAATAGCGATGGAAGAACGAACTTTCTCGGACCACTACTTTGTCAGACCTTCCTGTGAAGCTATACGAGTCACCTGGTCAAAATTATGTTTACTACCAGCTATGAAGGGATGCCTGCAAGCACCATACAGCAAGGGCCTGTTCAACTCATCTTAAACAACACACCCAGGTAGTGGATAGGAACATGGGTTCTATTCCGTGGCTCCTAGATCACCGGAACTACTATCAACGGAAGTAGTACCTGTGGGCTACCTGGCAAAATTACCAAACTATTCCGTGCGTGGTGAGAGTGCGAGCGCAGACTATTAATAGCACTCTCATCCGAGCTACCAGAAAAGGACTTATACTCTCACTACCACAAGTCGATGACCCGAGCAGTAATATACACCTCTTAAGTCGATATGAATATAACCCTTGCGCAGTGAGTCTCGACTATATTATCATATATAGGCACATGACAAGGAGCGCTGATCTCGCACGTTATCCCTCCTATCCGCGTGTGGAGAGCCCCGAGCACAGAGACATCTTCGCGCACCCGCGACCATATATGCGCCTACCTATACACGAGTGAATATATATAAAACGATACCATCAAAGATCAAGATAGAACAAGGGCTTTCCATACTTATACCGAAATAATTACTTATGTATTGGATTCTGTAAATAAACGGATATGTCCTAGTAGAGTTATAATATCTCTCTGCTTATATCATACTGTCCATCGGTAAACTAACTATTAATAGTACCTAATATTAACGTACGCTGTATATGGGGGGTTCGGCCCTCATTCCGATTTCCTTAACCTATTACAACTAACATTTGTTCGACGGTAACGATTACGGCGCTAGCAGGCACGTCACTTTTCTCCCGCGTTTATTGAGAGGTTAAAGCCTTTGAACTCGAGCACTGCATCCTAGTGCGTGAGTGACAATAGCTACCTCACTCACTCTCTCTCAAGCCTCACACTCTCTAAGTGTGAGTCTATTTCGGAACCACACTGTTTATTGAAATTTCGAAGGTTCATGAGCAATTCGCATACAGAGAACCTCTTTATTCCTACAAGTTTTTAAAATTATTGACATCAGTTATGGGAAATATTCCGTTGTTGCAACAATATAGCTGAGCCACACACACACACTAATATATATATATATATATATATATATATATATATATTATAATATTATAGCAGGTCGAATATCTAGTACACAGCATCTCATACAGCGAGTGTGTAGATATCAATATATATATATATTATAAATATATATATATATATACATATATATATATATTATATTTATATATACTTCTATATATTATATATATATATATATATAACTATACTAAACTATTATATTATCATAGTATATATATATATATATATAATATATATATATTGCTACCTATATATATATATATATATATATATTATATTAAATATATATAATACTACATACTCTAGTTGAGATCACTCATTGCAATATCCTACCACCTACTGTAGTTATACCTCCTCGGCCCATCAGAGTAGCAGAAGCGTGGTGAACTCTCCTCCCTTACACAACATGCCCTCCATTCCTGAGTCTCATACTCTGTACTAGTCTACAGTGATACAGCTCACCAAGCTCGGAGTCCGTAGGTGGCTCTATTATATTTATGTAATCATTAATATCGCCGACCCCGTAATATATATATATATATAATTATATAGTGTGTGCCATGTGATGTGGAGACCTGTTGTGTTATAGGGAGAATGGGTCATTTTTGAATTTAAAAAAATTAAGTAAAAAGATTAAAAAATGCTAGAGCATTACATAAATTAACGCATTATAGCAACTTTAGATTGCTAAATGAAATGCATGGCACATTGGAACGCGGTAAATGAATGGCATAGTTACAGGGAGCTTCCCTTCCCCGTGCCTCACCGACCCGTGAGTGCTGGTGAAATTATAAAATATATCTTATTCTTTAGTAACAAAAGTATATATAAGCATATAATTTTTTTAACAAATTGAAGCATTCAGTATTAGTATTAGTCATGAAGTATGAAATTTGCGAAACAACTTTTGAAGTCTCACCTTTCTAAATTTATTTTTTAAAATCTTTTCCATTCACTACGGATCATTTACAACATTTTCTTATAAGTTTCATGAAAATCAGTGTAAATCACTGGTCTTATAATTGATAATTTCGTCCATAGTTATAAATAATATTTGGATGCCTACTTATTTCATATATAATGTAAAAACAAAAGTTTTACACACTCAATATTAATAAGTACATTATTTCATAACTATCTATTAAAAAAAAAAAATATTAAAAAAAAACATTCCTAATAACAAGCATGGCCATGATAGTACCAAAAAATGTACCGAATAAAAGTACCGATTTTTTTCGGTACCGGTACACAAAAATATTGGCGATACCGTTAACATCGGTACTTTTCAAAAGTTTTGGGCGATACCGGTATCGGTACAAAAAGTATCGCCCATACATGTACCCGGTACCATGTACCGCGTACTGCCCATTCCTCTGTATATATTATATATATATATATATATATATATAATATATATAATATATATATTATATACTATATATATATACTCTATATATATATATATATATATATAATATATATATATATAATATTATATATATATATATAATAATTATAATATATTATATCACGTATAAATACACACACCATCCCTCACTACAACAACTAATTATATATATACTAATATATATATATAATAATATATATATATTATTATATATTATAATAAATATATATATATATATAAATATAGTATAATATATATATTAATATATATATATATAATATATATAAAACCTCTAATATTAATAATATATTATATATATAATATATACTATATATATAATATATATATATATATATATATATATATATATATATATATAGTTATAAGATATATATATATATATATATATATATATATATATATTTAGTTATTATATTAATATATATATATATAGTATAATATTATATATTCAACAAGCAACCAATCATCTTTCACGATAAACCATGAGGAGAACTAACGCAAATCTACACATGTGAGATGTGCTGACTGTAGTCAGGGTTGCCAACCTTACTTGACAAAAATTCCCAGTGTAGTCAGGTTATGCAACCCTATCTTCCAAAATGTAATATGAATTCGTGGTGGTCAAGAAGATCTTATCAGACGAATGGATGATGCAACAAAATCAATGGATTGATAAAAATATCATTAAAGTTTCGTAATTAAAAAAAAAGTATAGTTAAAATATAAATATTACAGGTTGAAAAAGAAAAGTACGTATGGTTAACCCACATACATTTAGGAAAACAGGTACAGTTCCAAAGACCTTCAAAGTTCGCGATTATAGATGATGAATCAATGTTTGTGAACAATGAGCAAACAATTCGACAATTGAGATACTGTAAGGAAAAATAGTCTATGTTAGGGTTAGGTCAGGATAGGTTAGGTTAGGTTAGATGTATGTTAGATAAGTGGAAAAGAAGTAAAAGTGTGTGAGAGAGAGGGAAAAAAAGATGGAAAGAGTCGTTTATTATAAACATGCAAGGTCTGTTAAGTAGCATGTTTCAGCCTGGGTTAAGTTGGTCTAGACCAATGTAGTAGAAATATAGCTAGAAGAAATCTATTGAGAGAGGGAAGAAGGAAAGAACGTATAATTAAATCAAAAGCTATTGTGTTAGTTATTAACTTAGCCAGGTAGGTTTACTTATCTAAGTTAGGCTATGCTAAGTTAGGGGAGAGAGAGAAGCACGAATAGATAATTGGAAAGAAAGATGGTAGAAGTATATGTTAAAAACATGTTAGTTGTGTTACAACAAATGCAGGTACAAAATATGACCAATATCAAAACCAAAATCACTTGATCAATAGGTTATAATGGTTGAGATTGAAATTTTTTTTTTGTGATGTCTGATGAGTTTCTAATTTTATGGGAATTGACCCCGCTAATCGCGATATGATACTAGTTTTCCTCTGTCAGGATAATTTTTCTGGGTACGTAAGAAATTTGTCTTTCTCATAATCTGTTTTTTACTTAGTCCCTTTTTGCGTATATCATAAATAGACAGCTTGATGCACGGTGGTGCAACTACTAAAGTCCCATCAAAACGAAACTGGAATTGAATAAAACACAATGAAAAAAATTTGCAGTGGAACCTTTTACCTTACAGAAAAAAATGGAAATTTTTGAAGATACTGAAGAAATTTAAGGAATATCATTATTTCTCTCAAAAATGTGCGGCACTTAAATTATAGGTGTTAATTATTATATGAAACGCTAAATCTACAAGTATTTTAACTTTTTATTTATGATTTGTTAAGTTATACCACACATTGAACTAAAAATTAGGAAAAAAAGACGACCTAACTGCTTTTCTTCTATGAGTCGTTCCAGGTTCATTCCTTTTCAAACACCAAGGGTAGCCGGCCATCATATTCATGTCCCAGCGATCTTGATCCTTTTCTTCCATTGTTCGCATATCCCGGTGAAACCTTTCCCCTTGTTCCTCACTATAATCCCCATAATTTTCTGGAAAATAATCCATGTGAGACACCAAATAGTTCAGTCTATGGATGTACGAGCTCCCAGGTTCTTAAAGCTTTTCAACAGATTACTAACGATGGTTTTATACTTGGGACGTCGTTGCTTTCCTTAAAAGTTACTAGAAATTAATTTAAAATCAATCCAAGCTTTCTTTTCTATTTCGTCCATGGTCTTTTCAAGCTCAAGATCTTTCATTAAACTTCTAATCTGAGGACCATCAAAAATACCTGCATTCAATTTTGCTTCACTTATGTGTGGAAACATTTTTTTATAAAAAGAAAAGTTTGTTTCTGTTTATTCATTCCCTTAACCATATTTTCATAAAAGCTAGCTTTATATGCAGCTGTGGGGGTAGATTTTATTTATTTTTTTGTTTTATCAATCAATGGGTTAGCAATGACATTTTGAAATCCAGGTGTAAAAGATTCTCGAGCTGATCATTCATATTGTTCAAAATGTTTGTCGTCTGTCCGACTATGCCACAAACAAAGAAAGCAGGGATGCTTGGTGCAACCTCCTTGCACTAATAATACCAGAGAGTAATCTGTGAAAATTTCATTATAAGCAAATTTGTCTTTCTTGAGTTTTTGTATCATTGTATTTCATTAATTTGTAACAATTCAATATCTAATAGTTTTGTGTCAATAAAAATAAAATTTACTCTAACGTAATTTGAAATCACAGCAGACTCTCCAATGATGATCATTGTATTTGAGGGCATCAAGAAGAGTTTTCATATTCTCATAATTTTCAATCAGTTGGATAGAATAGCCAACTGGAAGAAAATCAAGAAAATTACCATTATGTAATAGTACAGCTTTGATATTTCTACTTAAGGAGTCTATAAATAGTCCCCATTCAGATGGTTTATACACAACTCCTAAAGCTTTGATCAAACCCTTAATCTCAGAGCAATATACCAAAGATGGATTTTCATGAAGCGAAAAGAACTGCTTGAATTCTTGATTCCTATTTCTGTATCAGTAAAATGCTGTTTCTGGTGCCAGTAAATTGCTCTCTCTAAGACGAAAGCCAAGAAGCTGAGACGGCTCTTTGGATAGTCCTAAATCTCTTGTGAGATCATTGAGATGTGATTGTGTTAATGGTTTTGACTCATTGAAATCTGGTAAAGATAGAATGAATGCTTCGAAGTTGTCCTCATTGCTTATCTCATCATCACTAACTTTATATAGATTCAAATTGGTCCATGACGGATCGTTTCATAGCAGAAGGCACATCTGGGTATTTAACAGCGTGCGTGTTTTTCTTGTTTAGTCCTGAAACAACAGATAAAAAAATTTTAAATTTGGAGAGGCATGAATGTTCAGAAATTGTGCATGTGTATATTTGAAAGTTAAAAAAGCATTCCCCCAATTCACTTACCCTGTAAGTTGTCATACAAAAGTAGCAATCTGTTACATGATCCTTTCCTTCCCTCCACGACATAAGTATACCAAAATGTAATTCCTTCCCGATTCCCTTGCTACATCGTCTTAAGTATTCAACAAATGTGTCGGCAGAATATGTAAGGAGCAAAGTCTTTATCTTGATCGCCCAATTTAAGAAAAGAATTGGCATGATAGGAATCTTTTACAATTTATTGATTTATTGATCTATTGGTGGTGATTGAAGTTTTTATTAATTGATATATTGATTTACTGCTTTAGGGTTAATAAATTAATATTTTCTACGTTATAAACATAAAAAGAATAAAATAATTAGTAGAAGCATAGGTATACCAAAAGGTAATGCCTTCACGATTCAGTTGCTACATCGTCTTAAAGTATTCAACACATCTGTCCACAGAATATGTGAAGAGCAAAGTCTTGATCTTGATCACCCAACTTAAGGCCAAAAGAGGCATAATATCAGGCCTTTAAAAATGATGTGATGCCAAATTGTTGTCCAGCCAACAAAACTTTGCTACATATATAGCAAAATCTATTTTAGTTATTTTTGCATCTTCTATTCATGATAAATTCATTTAAGCTAAAAAATAGATATAATAATCTTACTAATAACTGTTAATAATAGTTATTAACTGATAAATAGCTATAATAATCTTATAACACAAAGTTCCCTGTTAACCTTTTAATAAAAAATATAGTTATGTAAGAAAATTTACTGAAAAAATAGTTATTGCATCCTTAGAACAAAAATCAGTATTAAAAAAGTAAAAAAAAAAAATGCATTAACATCAAATATGCTGTAGGGAAATAAACTAGAAGTGATGTGCAAAAACGGATTGCAGATTTTAATTCAGCGTGAAAAATTGATATAGATACACTTAAAATATGTCATAAAAAATGTTGCAGACCAGTGTTATTGATGGATATGAGGAGTAGCGTGGGGTATTTGCGTTACAGCTTTGCTGCTTTACTGTCAATAAAACACTTATTTTAAATAAACTTTTCCATATTACTATGATATTTATATACAGAAAACTTCTTTTTGTTATATTATAGAAAAATGAAGATTCAAATATGAGTTTAATCACTTAATCAATATATCACGGTTGGTGGAAAGGGTTGAAGGTTTGACTAATTTATCTATTGATCTATTGGTCTATTGATTTATTGATTGTGCAAAGGAGATACCTCAAACACCTGCCTAAAATTCCTAAGAGTCTAAATTATTATCTGAAACCGATCTAACAGTAATACATATTAAAACAAATTTAGATTTCCTGCAGTATTACACATAAACAATATAAATAAGCTTGATACGCTTTTTCACTATTAAAATTGTAAAATTTTTAAACGTTTAAACTTTTTATTTATTTCTCAAATACCTGCTCTAAATTAATAGGAGCCCAAATTATTACTAAACCGATCTAACATGAATACACATTAAAACAATTTAGATTTCCTTCGCTATTACACATATAGCAATATAAATAGCTACTACGCTTTATACACTACATCAAAATGTAAATTTTTCACAGGTGTGCAAAGGAAGATACCCTCAAACACCTGCTTAAATTACTAGGAGCCCATATTACCTGAACCGTTCTAACATGAATACATATTAAAAACAAATTAGTTTCCTTGCTATTACACATGTATAACAATATTAATAAGCTTTACTTCGCTTATTCACTTACATAAATTCAAAGACTACATCTACATGTTTCAAACAGATTATTCCACTCTTAATCTACTCATGCCTAAAATTACCTAGGAGCACCAAATTATATTCTAGGAGAAACCAATCTAACATAATACATATTAAAACAATTCATTTTTGCTATTACATCAATAACAATAATTAAATAAGCTGACTACGCTTTATCACTACATTCAAATTGTAAATTTTTATAATTCAAAGGAGATACCTCAAAACACATGCCTAAATAACCTAGGGGCCCAAATTATATCTGAAACCAAACTAACATGAATACATATTAACACAATTTTAGAGGCAGTCGATATTACACATATAACAAATATAAATAAGCTTGACTACCTTTATCACTACATTTGCACATTGTAAAAGTTTTTGTCAAAGGGATATCTCAAATCGTTATAATAGAAGGTTACCTAGAACCCATATATATTTATCTGAAACCGACTCTATACATGAATTACAATTATAACTTATTGTCAATCGAATTATACACAATAACAATATAAATAAGCTTGAACTCCGCTTTATCACTACATTAAAATTGTAATAATTTTCTAACGTTTGATGCAAGAGTACCATCAAACACCGCTAAATTACCAGGGCCCAAATTATTATCTGAAACTGAATCTAACAATAAAATATATTATAAAACAAATTTAGATTCCTTTGCAAAACACAAGTATACAAATAATAAGCTTTACTACGCGTAACATACATAAATTGTAAAATGTTCAACAGTTGTGCAAAGGAAACCTCAAACCCTGCCTAAATTACTAGGAGCCCAAAATTATTATCTGAAACCATCTAATATCACATTAAACAAATTTAGTGATTTCCTTGCTCCATTACACAATATTAACAATATAAAAACATTGACTACGCTTTATACTACATCAAATTGTAACATTTTCACGTTTTTGCAAATAGGTAACTCAAACACCTGCCTTAAATTACCTAGGAGCCCAAATATTATCTAAAACCGATCTAACAATATTACAGTTCAAAACAAATTGATTTCATAGCAAAAAACAATAAACAATATCAATAAGCTTGACTACGCTTTAAATGCACTACATCAAAATGTAAATTTCTTACAGTTTGCAAAGAAAAAACCTCAAACACACATAGCCAAATTACCTCTTGAGCCCAAAACTATATCTGAAACCGATCTAACCATGAATACATATTAAAACAATTTAGATTTCTTTGCCATATAACAATATAAAATAAGTTTGACTACGCTTTATCACTGCATCAAATTTCTATTTATACGGTTATGCATATTATCATGATATCAAATAACCTATCTGATTTATCTTATAACAGCTAAACAGTTCATTGATTTTGAACATAATAATAGTGGACATATCATTACACCAAAGCAAGCACACATTATAACATATAAATAAGTGTTGATACACTTATCACTACTTCAAAATTGTAAATATTTTTCCTATGTGCATATAAGGAGATACCATCAAAACATACTTTTGCCTAAATTAACTTAGGAGCCTCAGATTTATTATCTAAACCGAAATAACCCATCGAATACATTTAAAACAAATTGATTTGCTCTATGACAAATAACAATATAAATAGCTTGACCTACGGCTTATCACACTCAAAATTGTAATTTTTCACGGTGTGAAAAGAAATATCTCAAAACGAGCTTAAAATAACTAAGAGCCCAAATTATTATCTGAAACTATCTAAATGCGAATAATTATAAAACAAAGTTGAAAATCTTCAACTAAGTATATACTTATAACAAATATAAATAAGCTAGACTCCGCTTTATCACTTACATTAAAAATTGTTAATTTTTCACGTTGTGCAAAGATCACCTCAAACACCTGCCTAAATTACCTAGGAGCCAAAATTGTTATCTTAAACATTGATACATATGAAAACAATTTAGATTTCCTTCCTATTACACATATAAACAATATAAAATCAAGCTGCGACTACGCTTTAACACACATCAATGTAATTTTCACGTTGTGCAAAGGAGATACCTCAAACACCTGACTAAATTACTAGGCCAAAATTATTAAGCTGGAAACGAGTCTTAACAGTTGGAGTTAGTGTGTTGATTTCTTCTATTACACATGAAGTCAAGAGTAAAATTTAAAAGACGCTTTTCAATTATTATTATCATAAATTTGAAAATAATTTACGGTTGTACAAAGGATTACCTCAAACACCTGCATAAATTACCTAGACCATATATTATCTGAAACCGATCTATTGAAAGAACACATTAAAAAAAATTTAATTTCCTTTTTATATATTTAACTTATAAACATAAAATAAGAGACTAACGCCGATGTTGTCACATCAAATTTCAAATTTTCAGGGTTTGCATAGACAAGCGAAAAACACCCTGCCGTAAATTACCTAGGAAGCCCAAATTATTATCTGAAACCGTACTAACCATGAATACATATTTAAAACCAAATTAGTTCACTTCTATTCACAACATAAAAATAACAATATAATAAAGCTGACTACGCTTTATCATACATCCAAATTGTAATATTTCATCGAATATATCCTACCCACAACACCTGCTAATTACCTAGGAGCCAAAATTATTATCTGAACCGTCTAACATGATACTATTAAGAATATACATATTATTCTATAACATATAACAATATAAAAAAGGTTGACCACTCTATTACTACATCACATTGTAATTTTCACGTGTGCAAAGAGAGATCTCACACCTTCACTAATTACCTAGGGCCACTACATTATTCTCTGAAACCGATCTAATATTGATATAGATTAAACAACCAATTTCTTGGGCTCTCACAATATCACAATATAAATAAGCTTGACTACCGCTTATTACTACATTATTGTATTGTACACAGTTGTGCAATAAGATACCCTGCAACAACCTCACTCTGAAATTATCTAGAACCAAATTATATCATGAAACTGATCTAATTGACGTTACATTAAAAACCAATTAGATTTACTTGCTATTACACATATACACAATATAATAGCTTGACTACTCTTTTTCACTACCATCAAATTAGTAAATTAATATTATAAAAACGCAAAACACTGCACTATATTAACTTAAAAAGATAAAAGAAATATTTGAAACCGATCTAGCAAGAATACACATTAAAAAATTTAGATTTCCTTGCTTACAATCTTAAACATATAAATAAGCTGACTACGCTTATCATCACTACATCAAAATTTGTATATTCTTATCACGTTGTGCAAAGAGATCACCTCAAACATCCTGCCTAATTACCTAGGAGACCCAAATTATTATCTGAATCCCATCTGTAGACATGAAATACATACTTTAAACAAATTAGTATAACATTTATATATACATATACACAAATATAAATAAGCTTGACTATCCTTTATTACTATACCTAAAATTGTAATTTTTTCACGATTGGGCAAAAGGAGATACCTCAAACACACGCCAAAATTACTAGGAGCCAAATTTATTATCTGAAACCTATCTAACATGAAATATTAAAACCAATTAGGTTTCCTTGCTATTAAATAATAACAATTAAATAAGCTGACTTACTCATTTCATACTCCACATTGTTAAATTTTCGGTAATTGTCAATTTAGAGATATCTCAAACACCTGCCTAAATTACTAGGAGCCCAAATTATATCTGAAACCGAACTTAACATGAAGTATATATTTAAAACAAATTTTAATTCCTTGTTAAACACACTTAACAATAAAATAAGCTTGACCCGCTTTTCACTACATTAAATTAAATTTTCACAGTGGTGCCAAAAGAAGAACCTAAACACCGCATGAAAATTATCTAGGCCCCAATTATTATCTAAACCACGTCTAACTCGAATACATACATTCCCAAAACCATTTAGATTTCCTTAGCTATTTACACAATGTTAAACAATATAAATAAGCTTGACTAGCTTTATCAACTACATCAAATTTGTAAATTTTTCCGTTGTACAAAGGAGATACCTCACAAACACCTGCCTAATTACCTAGAGCTCCAATCTTATATCTGAAAACATCTACAGCATGAACTATAAACAATTTAATTTCTTGCTATTTACAAATATAACAATTATAAAAAAAATTGACTACGCTTTATCACTACTCAAATTTTAAATTTTTCACGTGTTGCAAAGGAGAACCTCAACACTAGCGCTTTAAATTAACCAGAGTTAAGCACCAATATTTTTTTTGGAAAACGCATCTACATGAACACATCTGTAAAACAAATTTAGATTCCTTCTATACACATATATATACATAATTAAAAAAGCTTGACTACGCTTTATTATAACGACAATTGTTTAAAATATATATACGGTGTGCAAGCCAATTACTCAAAAACCTTGCCTAATTAACTAGACCCAAATTATTAATCTGAACCGAATCTAAATAATACATATAAAAACAAATTTAGATTTACCTGCTATTACACATATAACAATAAAAATAGGCTTGCTTACTCTTTATCACTACATCAAATTTGTAAATTTTTCACGGTAGTGCAATCTTCGGTTGTGCAAAGGAGATTACCTCAAGCACACCTGCCTTAAAATTACCTCGCAGCCCAAATTAAATATCTGAAACGATTAACATGAAATACTATATTAAAACAATTTAATTTCCTTGCTATTACAACATAACAATATAAAAGTTGACTACCTTTCACTACACCAAATTGTAAATTTTCACGGTATGTACAAAGATACCTCTCAAAAACACTGCACTAGATTACTATGAGCCAATAACAAACAGGAGAAAATTATTATCTGAAACCATCTAACAATTACACATAAACAATTAGATTTTATGCTTCAATCTAACATAAATAATCTTGACTACGCTTTATCATAAATCAATTGTAAATTTTCACTGGTTGAAAAGAGAACTCAAAACCTGCTAAAACCTTGAGGCCAACTTAATCTGAACAATAACATGAATACTATTAAAACAAATTTAATTTGCTATATACAATACAATTAATACTATACTATATCACTACATTACATTGTAAATTTTTCAAGGGTGTGCAAAGGAGATACCTCCACTGCCAATACTAGGCCCAAATATTATCTAAAACGATCTAACATGAATCATATAAACAATTCGCATTCTTTGTTATAGCACATATAACAATGTACCTTTGACTACGCTTATCACTACATTAAATTGTAAATTTTTCACGTGTGCAGGAGTACCTCAAACACCTGCCTAAATTAACCTAGAGCCCAAATATTACTGAACGATTCTAAATGTATACTATTAAACAATTTAGATTTCATTTGGTTTTACACATATAACATATAGATAAGCTTGACTACGCTTAACACTACATCAAATGAATTTTCACAGTTTCGCAAAGAGTACCTCACCACCTGCCTAAATACCTAGAGCCCATAATTATTATCTAAAACCGATTTTAACAGAATCATATAAACCAAAAGAATAAAATGGTTAATAATAATATTAATAATATAATAAGTGACTACTCGCATATTATCACTATCATAATAATTTATATTTTTACGGTTGTACAAAGTAGATACCTCAAAACCTGCCTAAATTACTAGGAGCCCAATTTATCATAGAACGATCTACATGAATACAATTAAAACAAATTTATTTCTTGCTAGTACACATATAAACAATAATAAATAATTGACTGCATTTATTAATTCTCCTTGGTAATTTTCCCTGCTTGTCAAAGGAGATACTCAAACACCTGCATAAATTACTAGGAGCCCAAATTTTTATCTGAAACCGATTTTAACATGAATTACTATTAAAACAATTTAATCTTTATTACAACAATAACAATATAAATAAGCTTGACACGCTTTATTACTACATCAAGATTTAAATTTTCACGGTTGTGCAAAAAGGAGATAACTCAAAACCTGCCTAAATTACCTAGAGCCCAAATTATTATCTAACGATCTTAACATGAATTAAATTAACAAATTTAATTTCATTTCTTACAACAACACTTTTCAAACAATAAATAAGTGACACGCTTATCACTACATCAATTGTTAATATTTTACGGTGTGCAAAGGAGATACCCAAACACCTGCCTAATAACCTTGGACCAAACATTATCTGAAACGATCTACTGAATAATATGAAACAATATTTGATTCCTTGCTATAACATATAACAATATAAATAGGTTTGATACGCTTTATCCTGCATCAAATGTAAATTTTCGGTTGTCAAGATATACCGCAACACTGCCCTAAATACCTAGGAGCCCAAAATTATTATCTGAAATCTAACATCTATACATATTAAAACAAATTAGATTTCCTTATTATTAACATTATCAACAATATTTAGTTTAAAACCTTTATTATACAATTAAAAATGTAAATTCTTCACATTTGCAGGAGATACCTCAAACAACTGCCCAAATTACCTAGGAGCCCAAATTATTTATACTGAAACGATCTACATGATAAATACAAACAAATTATAGTTTCCTTTGTTAAATAACATATAAATAAGGAACATTTTTGGATAATTCTACATAATTTTAAATTTTCACGGTTGTGCAGAGCAGATACCTCAACACCTGCCTAAATTACCTAGTAACCCAAATTATTATCTGAATCGATCAAACATGATAATTTTTAAACAAAATTAATTTTCCTTGCTATTACACATCATAACAATATAAATAGCTTGACCACGCTTTTCTTTATCTATATATAAATTGTAAATTTTTTCCCGTTGTGCAAAGGAGATACACTCAACAGACCTGCTAAAATTACCTAGCAGTCCGAAATATTATCTGAAACGATCTACATAAAACATTAAAACAATTTCATGTACATTAGAGTTTACACATATTAAAAAATTATAAATAGCTTGGCACGCATTATCACATACTAAATTGTAAATTTTCTCGTGCAAAGAAGACGTTAAACACGCCTAATACTAAGGACCAAGAATTATTATCTGAAAATGATCTAACATTAATATAAAATTAAAAAATTTAGTTTCTCAGGGTGCCATCTGATCCCCATTTCTCTAGTTGATTACGCTTTAATCATACATCAAATTGTAAAATTTTCACGTTGTGCAAAGGAGCTTTAAAAACTGCCTTAATTACCTAGGGGTCCAAATTAATTAATTGAGATAATTCATTAACTATTCAAAGTTAATAATTACACCATTTATGATATCTTGCATTAACATATATCAAAAAGCTATTATCGCTTATCATCACAATTTCTAATTAGCTATTTTCACGGTTGTAAAGGATTACCTCAAAACACACTGCCTTATAAACCATTCTTGAGCCAAATTATTCATATATAAATCCTATTATTCTAAATTGAATACATATTACAAGAAATTTAGATTTCTTGAAGCTGTGTACAATTAAACAATATAATAAGCTTGACCCTGTATCATACATCAATTTGTGATTTATATCACCAGTGTGCAAAAATACCCAAAACACCTGCCTTATAATTCTACTAGGAGCCCAATAGATTTATCTGAACCATCTAACAGTAACTTACATATTAAAAAATTAGTTTTCCGTGCTATTACACATCTGATAACATATAAATAAGCTTGACTATTGCTTTATCACTACATCAAATTGTTAAATTTTAACGGTTTTCAAAGAAGTACCTCAAACACCTGGCTTAATTAACCTAGGAGCCCAAATTATTATCTGAAACGAGTCTAACATGGTAAATACATATAAAACAAATATAAGATTGTTAAATATAAGCAAAATGATCTATTAATAAGATTGACTCGCCTTTATCACTACAATCAAATTGTAAATTTTTCTTAACAGGTGCATAAGCACGAAATTATACACACTAAACACTCGCCTAAAGTAGTCATTTTAGAGAAGAGCAAAGTATAATTTAAAGTTTACTTAATACACTGAATTCAAAGAATCTTCAGTATATTGTATAGTAATTAATACTTTAGAAACATAATATTCTTGAATTTTTCTTCTATTCATCTTTCTTTACTTATATACTTTATCTACCTGCAAAGGCGTTCTTCTTCGCTTTATTTTTGACTTACTCAATTCGAATTGTAAATTTTTTCACGTTGTTACAAAAGAGTTACCTCAAAACCACCGCTAATGAAATTACTCACTTGAGAGATAGCCCAAATTTTATTACTGTTGAATTTCAAAATTAAGGGGCAGTTAATTTATATATATAAAAGAAACAAATTATAATAATTTAAAATATATTATTTACAATATAAACCAATATATAATAAAGATGCTTGACCTACGCTTATTTTTCACATTACAATTCAAATAGTGTTAATTTTTAGGAGGAAACCTCTTCCCTTAATTATCATCAGAAAAAACACCTGGTAACTTAAAATTACCACATTAACCCATAGATGCTCTCAACATATTTAATATTAGGTCAGAACATTACATAAATATTGAAATTGAATTTTTTATTCTTATAATTAAATATAGATTTATATCAACTATCTTCGGAGTAATTGATATTTTTCTAACAATATAAGTAGAAGCGATTATACATTATGCACTTTATACTTGATATTTCTAAAGGTCAAATATGATATTAATCTTTTCAAGCTCGTGGTTTGTGTCTCTATACGAAGTACAATCAATAAATACATTCTCTAACCTCAATTAATTACTTATTGTGACACCAGGAAATTAATTAATTCACTAATGTTCAATCCAAAAATAATCAAAAATTATTTGTGATACAGTTCATATTAATCAAATAATATTCTCGTTGATTCCGTATTTATGTAATTTCTCTTATTACGGAGATATGATTTATAAAGAGCAACAATAAATAGTTTAAGCAAAATTATTTTCTTAACTCTTATGACAATAAAAGTGTCAAAACAATTGTTAATTTTCACAGTTGCGCTTAATAGTAATTCGTGATATCTGCTATTCACATACACTCTGCCTTATTAAATTATATTGTAATTATTATACATTAATATTATTTTTATTAGTACGAAAATTCTAATAATAGTATTTGTAACCACATACATTCCTACTATGATTATAATACATTAAGTAAACACAGACTTTAAAGATAGTCTCTCACATCTTCGATTAATAAACACATATTCACATGGATTAAACCATGTCTAGTTCAGCGCAACATAGCATGCAACTAACGCTCTATCAACCAAAACATTGTATATAAATTTATCGGTTATGGTACTAAAGGTAAGATGACTCCTCCAGACTCACCTCTACTTAAAATACCTATAAGGAGCCCAATTAATTTATCTAGAAACCGATCTAAATGTATATAAATATAAATTAACAATTTTTTTTAAACAAATTTAGAAATCAAAAAGCATATATTAACAAGTATATAAGTACACAATATATGAAATATATATGATGGAATATATCAACTTACTAATCAATAATACGTTGTTAGCAACAGTTTACGGTTGTGCAAAGGTGGTACCACAAACACTGCCTAAATTACCTTAAGAGCCCAAATTGTTATCTGAAACTGTAGTTTTGTTTCATTTAATAAAACAGATTTATAATGTCTCTTGCATTACACATATATTATTATCAGCAAGGTTTGTAAAATCACATAGTTAACACGCTTTACATTACTATCGAGATACAAAATTGTAAATTATTTTTCACGGTTTTTGTGCAAAAATACCTTCAACACTCATGCTTACTTAATATATACTAGTGAGCCAATATTATTATATCTCTGTAAATAACTAATTACTAAGTATGTTAATTAAACATTATTTAAAATCAAATTTAATTTCCTGTATACACAGTATATTTAACAGTATAAAATAGCTATGTATAATATAGGTCATTATATTTAATCACTCATCATATTTGTAATTTATTATTACCTGTGAGTGCAAAAGAGTAATAACCAAACACTTGTACCTAATAATTACCTAGGACCAAATTATATCGTGAATAACTCTATCATTAGTTGTACCATACATAATTAAAACATAAAATGTATTTTATTACAAATTAAATTACAACTAATATAAAACTAATATATAAATAAGCTTGACTACTGACTATTATGATATCACTATATATCAAAATTGTAATTTTTTCTACTACATGATAGTATGCTAACGACTATATATAATACTACTAACGAGATAACTGTACTAACTAAACTACCTAGGAGCCCAAATAATTATTATCTGAATAAACGATTATCTATACTATGATAAAACATATTATTATCGGCCATATGTTATCCGCAAATAACACTAAAATTAATATATATATATAAATAAGTTAAGATAGGCTGCTATTTTATCACTACATCAAATTTGTAAATATGTTCTTACGTGGCAAGAGTGATACGTCAAAACCTCCTATAAATTACCTTAGGTGAGTCCCCAATATAAATTATATTCATGAAAATATATTAACATGAATATATATTAAACAAATATTTAAGATTTTATATCTATGTATATTATTAATAAAGGTAATATATATTTTATTTGCAAATATTAAATAATGATTTTGAACGCCTTTTATACTATATATAATTATCACTTAATTTTAAAATATTTGTAATTTACACGTGTGAGTTGCAAAAATAGAAGATAAGATATCCTTCTCTAAACACTGCCTAATTACCTAGGAGCCCCAAATTATTATCTGAAACCGATATCTAATCAATGTATAATATATATAAATACATATATAAATAAAATATTAAGATAAACTATTAGGTAGAACAATATATAACTAAATATAATTACAGCTTAGACTTACGCTATTAAATACATTCATAAATTTTGTATAATAAATTTCTTACGGTGTACAAAGATACCTATATAACCACTCTACTACAATATAGCATACCAGTGGAGCCAAACTTATTTACTGAGAGAATACGATTCTATTAACATAGTAATTAAATTACTTAAAACAAATTGAATTTCCTTTAGTATCTTTATCACATATAATATATATATAGATTATTTACGTGGTATATTAATTCACTAATCAAATTGTAAATTTTTATGGTTTGTGAAGAAGATTCTACATAACACCTGTACCTAATAAATACCTTTAGTACAGAGCCTCCATAATTTATAATCTGGAAACATATCTAACTATGAATTACAATATTATAATTATAAAACTCAAAATTTAGATTTCCTTGAATTCACATATATATAATATTTATATATAAACATATATAAATAATTTAGAACTACCTACTATTTATTAACTACATCGGGGAATATGAGGTATATATAATAATATTTTTCTATACAGTCTATATATATAATGTACAAATAGAAATACCTCATAAACACCTTATATGTGAGCTAAATTACCTAGTAGATGCCCAATTACTATCTGAACCTATCTATATTATAACATGAATACATATTAATACTAAAATTATTTAGTAATTCACTTGATATTAATTATTAACTAAATATAAAATAAGGCTTAATGAAAAACTTTGTAAATTCACTATCTCAATCATAAATTATTGATTAATTTTTACATCGGTTTGTATCAAGAACTTATTAATAACCATCATATAAAACTTTCTACACCGAGATTATCTCAACCATGGTCTCTCGCTAATACATGAGTAATCTTTCTGAATACGTTCTCGAGCTTAAAACGCAAATTTTATAATCTCAAACAAATTTCATATTTTCAGTCCTTATAATTCTAGGGTGTCCTTCTCCTTTGTATTACACCTCTATAACGAAACATAACAAAATTAATGCATTTAATCTCCATCGCTCTTCATAATTTCTAGCATCACTCCTTGCTAAAGTATTGGAATTAGAACCCATCTTGGTTTGTGTAACAATGAACTGGCTGTATAAACTCAAACATAACCTGTTCAGTCACTAGCATCAGCAGAGACACGATAAAATTGAATTGCTGTACTTTATCTTGAACGAATCTAACATGTAGATTACACTTATTTTTTTAAACGGTGAGTATTGCTACATTATTAAGTTTAAGATCGAATCATCTGTACTTTCGGAGGCTATTTCATAAGAAGCTCCCACAATGCACATATTCTCTACCCTATTTTCAAATTGAACAATTATATATATATGTTTTGACAAATGCGACTTTCGATCATAACATCAACATGTATCTGAAGCTTCGACAAATTTTACCATTAGTTTATTTTCATATCTCAATTGAAATATTTATTTTGAATTCTACAAACACGCACTCGAATTTTATACAATTGCCAATTACGATAAAGTGTTTTCGTCAAAACATCTCTATTTAAGAATGTGTCCCTGCTAGGTAACTATAACAAGATCAGTAATCATGAATGTCGAGCATGTGAATAAGAAAACTCAATTGATATAGTTTCTTTATCAATGGTTTTCTACAGAAATACCTCACACCTGCCTAAATTACCTAGACCCAAATTTATTTTCATTAAACCCGTTAAATGAAATATTAAAAACAAATTAAGATTATAATATTTAACAAAACCAATAAAATAGGTTGACTACGCGTTTTACCAAGACAAGTTACAGTCAATAAGGGGAAATTTTTATATTAACGGACTGATGGTGTAACCAATGAGTAAGCTTCTACCTGCAGAAATGATCCTGTATATCGAGCCGCTAGCTTTCATGATGATTAATTTGATATACTCTACCTATCTTCATTCAAGTCGCTCTTCAACATGATAGTTCATATATATAATAAAACATACAAGTTTGGAAATGGATAACCTTATTTTTCGATGTAGCTGTCCACACATTAATTAAAAGTATACAGGCGTCTATCTTGACTCTATGAATGATATGTTCAAAGACTCAAAATTTGTTTTTCTGCATGAGAGATGATACTATACTTGTTTGGTCCCGCCAAAGAAAAAAAAAAGACTCCACATGAAAAAGAAATTAATTGGAACTTATATCGAAATATAATAATCACCTTAAGTACTTCTTCCATGATGAAATTAATTCATTTGTATATCGCGTTCATTATCATGAACATGAGGTTATTATTCTTATTGGAAAAATCAACTCCCAAATTGATTTAATATACCTGTGCTCTTCATAATAAAAACGTGTGCAGATAGTTTTTTCCATACAAGAGCCACATATTAAATTTAGGTTAGTATTACACAACGAGCTCAATTTGATTATAAATTTACATTACACATATTATTCAATTTTTCAGTAATGATTTTTCGCAAGTAAGGAAAAAATTACCTTCAACAAAAGCATTTGTTTAATATAGTAGTTATTTATTATAGAGACTAGGGCCAACTTAAGTTTATTACTCAATGTTAAAAGACAAAGTAAATAAGTTCTCTAACAGAATATTAAAACAACTTATTCTGAAAACAAATTTTGAGATTTCTGTACATATTAATTAATCATTCCAAAATCAAATGGAAACAACAATAAATAAGTTTTGACGACGCTTTTGGTAATAGAAGTAAAGAACTATGTAATTTATAAATATAGGTTTCATCAAGGATTGAAATAAAAAAATTAAAAAATTCCTTACTTATTACTTTTGATTAGTGTAAATAGTGAATATCTGAAATTCAATATATTCATACTATGTCTCTTATAATAATTATTAAATATAATATAATTCAAAAAGTTAATAAAGCGCCTACAAATTATTTAATATTATCTTTGTACTTAAGAAAAGTTCCTTAAGTGTTTTAATCTTATCTATAAAAACTAATTGCACATTAGGTAATCATTCTAATTAGTGCATAAGCAAATATTAGCTATACCATCAGCCTAACATATATACAATATATATATATACAAATATATAAATAAGCTTTGACTACGCTTTATCAAATATTTCATCAAATATTTAAATTTTTCCACGTTGTCAAAGTGGTGAGATTCTCATAACACATGCCTAATAATTACCTAGTGAGAGCCCATAATGATTATTTGAAACCGAAATCATATACTAACTATAATTTAATATATTATAAATTATACAATATTTAGAGAAAACCTTGTATATACACATATAAAAATAAATTATAGTGTGCTTTTGATCATCGCTTGGTGACCATCCTCCAATGTAATTAATTGTTTCATATTCTTTGGCGGTATTTGTAACAAAGAAGATACTTATAACATCTTACCTAAATACCTAGGAGCCTCCAAATATTATTATCTGAATCTCATAATTTCTAACAATGAATATACACATTAAAACAAATTTATAATCTATTGCTTAATTACTAAAATATAATTAACTAAATATAAAATTAAAGCTTGACTTACAGCATTATATCACCTATTATTAATCTAATAAATTTGGTGATTATAAATTTTATCTCACGTGATTCAAATCAGGTATAGTATATCCTATACAAACTATCTATGTCACTATAATAATATACTCTAGGACCAAATTATATCTTGAACCGATTCTAAAACTATATATAGTAAAATCATATTAAATTATAAAACAAATATTATAGTAATTTCCTTTGCTATATATAACTTATATTATAACATATAGAAATAATAAGTAGTTATGATCTTACGCTATTTATTCTCCAACTTACATACAAATTGTTATATTCATTATTGGCTCACTGAGTATTTAGTGTTAGCAATAGAGAGTACCCAAACACATCTAGTCCTAATTATATATCACTAACCTAGAGCCAATATAATTTATATCTTGAAACCGAATCTCACCAGTGAAAACAATTTAAACAATTAATTTTTTGCTAATTATTTTATATCATTTATAACAATTATAATAAGCTTTACTCCTTTTAATATAGCTACAAATTTAGTTATAATTTTCACCTAGTATGTGGTAATGCAATAAGGTATATATGATTACTCATCTAAACACTATACTGCTAAATATTTATCACTAGTGTATATAGCCAATATTTTATCTGAAACCGTATAATTCTTAAATCATAATGATATATAATAATATTTAACACTACAAAAATTTTATATATAATTTCTATTATTCTATATTATACACATATATATAATTATAACAATATAAATAGAACTGACTAACAGTTTATAATAGTTAATTACCTATATATTACAAATTATGTATTAAATATTTTCTAACTGAGTTGTCAAGGTAGATACCTCAACACCTGACCATAAATTACCTATGAGGACCAAATTAATTATTTATATACCAGTATGTATCACAATGAACTAATTTCTATTACAATCAGTTAGATTTCCTTTGCTATATACAAATACTTATATATACAATATAATAAGTTAGACTACGCTCATTTAATCACATATATAAAATGGTAAATATTTATGTCATTAATCGTGATTTTGATAATAGATAATACTACTTCATAACAACCGCTACTACTAAATTTAACCTAGAGCACTCAATAATTAATTATCGAATACCTAATACTATTAACATGAATATTAATACAATTAAAACAAATTTTAGATTATCATTTATATAATACTATATATCAACACTATATTATATATTAACAGCTATAGATTTATTCAGTAAATACAAATGAGCTTTACTACGCTAAATCACTACATCAAATTATGATAAATATTATGTTTATTCCGTTATGTTCAAAGGATAGGTACGTTCATAATTTACCTTGTGTTACCTAAATTAATTAGTGTATGAAGTCCATATTATATTAAGAAACTGATCTAAATTAAATACATTAATTAAAACATAATTTATTATAATTATTCTTTGTCTACTATATATATATATATATTATAACCTCAATATAAATAGTTGACTCAATCACTCTTATACACTCTACATTCAAATTTGAAATTTTCGCGGTTGTGAATAACATCTTACGTCTGGCATTTGTTGAATGAACTTTGTACGTGAAACATTTTTAACAATCATTGAATACATGAAATAAAAGGAATTACCTGGCTGTTATAAATACTCTTTTTACTCAATACTAATATAACATTGTAAGAATATGCTGGACACGCAGTCTCACCTTATCACAATCTCATAAATATAATAGTATAATTTTTGCTCTCAGTGGGTTTTGAGTGCTAGAAAAGTCTATATAGTTGCTTACTTACCAAAAAAAACTTTTTCGTATTAATTCATAGTTTTATTTTTCGGGGGGAGGAGTAAATCTTCTACAATTAATATATTCTCGCATTCTTATCAACTAGATTACTCTTAGGGGCTAAAGATGAGAACCGTGTCTGTGGGACCGCAGAATAATTACTTTCATTTACTGAAAAACATCAGATTAATCTATGTAGATACTCGACATCTCGAAAACAACATTAAAATATTCTCTTCTAATTTTGAAACGTACCATGGTCTCATCATATAAATAACGTATTCTCATTTGACTTATCACTTAGTTTACATATATCCATCTATCATCAAGTTTGGGTACTTATCGTGTAGCTACGTTTGGGAGTGGCAAAAGATAAGAAGCAATAAAGTGAGCCACCTGTCGCATTTTTAAGAAGATGAAGCTCCAAATGAATCATTTCTCTTATGCTGTGAGTAAAGTTATCATACAGTCAAAACAGCCGGTTTGAAGCCGATTCAATGAAACTATAGTTAAACCCTTTTCACGAAAGCGAAACAACATTTAATTTTTACGAAATAGCAGAGTCTGCACAATAATAATCAATATTCTCAAACAATTATAGATATATTTTCTTAAGTATACTGTTATCATATCGTCATTGATAAAGTTTTATATGGTCCTTGTACATGAGGAAAGTTTTCAGTCTACATATCTTCTACACTCATGAGTCTCTGTCTGAATCTACCTGGTGCCCACCTCAAGTTCATAATGAAACATAGGAAAACAACTCTTCTAACAATGATTCTAATAAATGTCTTTTAAATAAATCAAAGATGCTAAAAATTAATTACAACTATTGTGTAACAAACAATTAAACGAAATACTATTCGCTTGTTTGCCAATGGAACTTTGGCTTCCAAAGCCAGAGTTTATTTTTCTTAAAGATTGGGACATATACATTTGGAGTAGGGACAAAATTTACGTAGTAGTACCTTACTAATTTTTATATCTGAAACCGATCTTTTTTTTCGAAATTTAATTTTTACAACTACATTATATTTAAATTCGACATGCAAAGATCTCGTCTTGAAATTTCCTTGGTTACCCTAATAAACTCTAGACTAATCATATAATATACGTGAATCTTAACTCGATATCACTACAATTATATTTGTAGTTTGTTGTGCCTCACGGTTGTTTTACAATAGGAAGCAGGTACCATCAAACCTGCCCTAAATTAATACTTAGAAGCCTCCAAGACTTATATATATTTGAATCCCTTTATACCTCTATGCATAATTCAAAGACAATATTTTTATTAAACCAATGTGTGTAGAATTAGTGTAGATATGTATACACATGATAACAATAATAATATATAAGTAGTGTACCTACGAATATAATACTATTACATCGAATGTGTTAAATATATTCTCAACAAAAAACGGTATGTAGCAAAAGGGCGAATATACCTCATCACACAATGACTGTCCTTAAATACCTTGTGGCTATATATTATCTAAGTAAAGATTACCCTAGAGCTTCATCTTAACATGAATCCAATATTTAAAAATCATAAAAATTAGCGGATTCCTGGTGGCATAATTCTCTTTACTCCTCCATCACAACAAATTTAACACTGTTTTTTTCTAAAAACAGTTCGTGTGAAACCTCCTTGACTAGAACTTGTATTTTCACGTACATCAATTCTTTGTGTCATATTTTCGCAACTTTGTGATCATAATAGGATTATCACTCAAACACTGAGCTTAATAGAAGAACTCAAACCTAGAGAATAGTCTCAAGAATTTTCTATCTGAAACCGATGGTAATTATCTTTATCAGAAGAGGTTACTACAAATAATAAAATAACAAATTTAGATTTACACATATAACAATATAAAATCATTACTATCAAGAAGAGAAAAAAAAATTTTAAAGGGTGGAAAAAAATAAAATCTTATTTATCTACTCTAAAAATATAAATATTAGGAATAATTTATATATTGTTGCATAGGAACTAGGATTAAGAAAAACAACAAAATATCACGTCGCCTAAAATTACCCACCGCCCCCATAATTTAATGACCTAAGAAGAATCCCCCTTAGGTTAATGATGTAAGAGCTGTCAGAGACCAATTTCAATATTAATCTGGAAAGACCGAAGAACTAAAAATTGATAATACATATGTCACCATTTTAAAATACAAATTTTAATCATATTTTCTTGGTTAGAATTTAAAAATATTTATTGAATATTAATATCTATTAGAATATAGTTTGTAATTATATCGTCTATATTTAATTTCATCTTTATACAATTCAATTCTAGAGATAAAGATGTTCCGACGGATCTTTATTAGTTACATATATTAATTAACTACATAGTATTAATTAAGTTATATAAAATTTCTAGCTATGACGCTGTCAATATTATTTTACTGTATTATATATATATAATAAACATTTAACATGAAATACATAGTGAGATTACACTCATTATGTTGTTGCGAATTTTTGAAAGTATTACGATATAAAATAAATAAATAGCTTGACTACGCTTTTTCATAACATAAAATAAAATTGATATAAATTTTTAACTCGATCTAAGTGATATACCCTTCTAACTCATATGCACTAATTTTCTTCTAGAGACCAAATTATAATTTTAAACCATTCAAACATTTTTATATAACATTATTTAAAAACTTAATTATTTAATATTTACTGAAACTAATTACTACATATATTTAAAACTAAATAATAAATAGGTCAATATCTTGTTAATTAATACATTCAATTGTTAGAATCGAACCGTTACGTATTTTGTGCAAAAGATATATATATAGGACGGTTGACTTCCAAACATTCAACTTGCTTTAACTACTCGTGAGAAAATTTCATAAGTTCCCTTATCATATCTGACCCTTCTGAGATTGACCTAACATATATACATATTAAAACAAATTAGATTTCCTTGTATTTACACAGTAATACTATAACTAAATATAATAGCTGACTACGCTATACTATAAGTTATCTACATCTAATGTAATAATTTTATTAACGGTTGTGAAAGATAGTTTACCTCTATTACACTTGCTATTAAATTATTAGTGTCACAAATTATATCTGAAACCATATATACATAATTATATAAAGAATTATATATTTAAAACAAATTTAATTAATTGCTATTATACACATTTGATATAATACTATTTATATTAGCTTACTTAACTCACATTTTATCACTTACATATCAATTGTGTAGAATTGTTAATAATGTAGTATATATATAATAGATACTTATATATATATTTTACAATAAGGAGTATACTTACAAATAACTTAACTTAACCTAATATAATTTAACTTAATAGAGTCCAAATAAGAAAATATATCTCTTCCCATTTAGAATTAACATATATTAAAAACATATTGATAGTTAACTTCGCTATTTATATTAAAACTTAAATAAGATTTAATTACGCTTATCACTTAATTACAAATAATTGTATAATATAATTTTTATTATAGGTTTTGATATCATAAGATATCTCTTTATATTATAGTATTACTCAAACACATGCCTAAAATTATTACTAGGAGTTAAATTAATTTCAATGTAGTATCATAAAGTTTATCTATATAATACAGTTAGAATAACTAATTAAAAACAAATTTTAGAATTATTCCTGCTTAATATAATTAGTGTATGATTCCTCAATTTGGAATTCATTAATGAAAGTGTATGTCGTTCATATCTCTTTTATCACTAACATCGAAATTGTAATTTTTCTAACGTATTGTAACAAGGAATATAGATACCTCAATACACCTGCCTAATTTATCACTAGTAAGTGACCATAATAATTTAAGTTACTGAATACCTATTATCTAACTATTATTATATATTCATATATTGAAGCAAATTTATATTACCTTTTCCTCAATTGGAATAACAATATAGAATAATGTTTGTCCTACGCTATTTATCCCTTACATATCCAATTATTTGTACTTACCTACAGGAGTGTGAGTTCAGTTCCCGTTAAAGCTCGATATACGCCCAAATTTTCATTGTAATGACCAAAATTATCTGAACCGATACTAAATGTGATTTAATATAATACAATGTAAAATTTGCTAAGCATAATTGTTACTTAATATATACTATATATACAAATAAAATAGCTTGACTACTTTTAATCATAAATACAATAAACATCGTAGATTTTGCATACGGTTAGTGTAGCATACAACAGGTATATAGGTATTATATTCCAGGAATCCACTGAAACTTTTCCTAAGAATTTTCAATAAAGAACCTAATGATACTGAGGACACAATATTTTTATTATCAATTAACTTTTGAATATAATGCTGATACTTCTATAATGTATCTATATTGTATATAAAATTTCTTTTCCATTTGACGATTACACCATAAGATTTAATATAAAAAAAAGCTTACTGACACGACTATTGTAGAAGTATTTAATTATCTTTATACATTCAATAATTTATTTATATAATTGAAGTGTATAAGGATATTCCAACTCTACAAACATCTGCCAATTATAAATAGAACTAAAAAGAGTTGTTATATGATATGTAAACCATATTCTAACTAATATATATAAATATAATATTAACTACAAATTTAGAGTTTTTTCTTGCTATTTTTCGATAATTAACAATTAAAATTAACAAGCTTGACTACGCTTTATCACTCCATCAAATTTGACTTATCCTCACCAAAGTTGTGGACAAAGGAGTACTCACTATCAAACACTTAGCCTTAATTACTTTATAGGAGCCCATAAAGTTATATATCTTGAAACAATTTATAACTACTATAGTTCTTATACATTTTACTTAAATTAAACTTCATAAACTTTTCTTTACATTTATTGTTTGGTGATACAACATTAAAAATTAATAACTTATACATTGTCCGTTAGACGTTGATTTCGAACGCGCCAAATTTATTCATAAAAAACTTTTTTTATATCGTTTTATTTCATAGTATTCTTTTTCTCGAACAAGAGCTCAATTCATTAATTGATACTCTATCATCTCATGACTCACTCATTGGCTATAGACACCTAGGGGAGCCCAAATTAATTTATCTGAACAAATCAGTAGAGGGAACCGTTCTTGAGGATAATATTTTATTCTCATTTTACTATGCCTTGAAACCAAACTTAACTTTCTAAAAGATACGAATCCAGGACAGAAATATGAAGTACCTATCTTAATTATGAATAACAGCGGTTGACTACGCTATATGATTCTATGGCTAAATGCTTTATAAAATTTGAGCTGTTATGAGTTGAGATTCAAATGATACTTATCCAGGACTCAACACTGTCTAAAATTACCTACGAGCCCAAGTAATGTCTTTTTTTGAAATACTTCAAAGTAAACCAATTAGTTTATGAATTAGCTCTAAAAGAACATTTTTCAGATTTGCATTTTTTGAAGTCACTTTCGAAGTAAATGTATTTAAGCTCGCAAATTAGTTTTATAATCAATCAAATTTGAATATTTTGATTACAGTGCATCAAATTTTTCCAATAGAAAGTTTTCGTCAAATTTCTTAAATTTGCCGGCGTCGATCAAGTCGAAGAAAGAAAACTCTTGAATGTTGGAATATCTTTCCTCGGTACCAAGTAGTATATAGTACTATGGTGGAAATGAAAAGTTTCCTCCTCAATGTTACTCCGTGTTTCCTGGAAATTTTTTTCCTACTCTTCATCAAGTCGCTTGTTCCTAATAAACTCAGTGGAATTCGATAATTTTTGGTGCGCAAATAACATATCCAGCTGTCTACACTCTAAGATTTCAAACAATTTTTCTGCATGAGAGAAATATTGTCAAAACTGTTAACAAAAAACATGAAACATAAATCATATACTTTTGTAAGTAAATTATTAGCTTCATTAAGGGGTCTCTTCATCCAATTTAAATGTTTTCTAAAAACGTGTGCAGTGTTTTTTTCAAAGCATATCTATGTCTTTAGATGGCTAAAATTCTTTTTACTTTATAACACCATCTTGTTTCGTATAAACTTTGTATACTAATATTATACTCACGGAAAATAGCTTTTCTTTTTGTACTTGACGATGTAAATTTACTAAAGGTTCGCAAACTAGAGAAAAATAATTTGACCCCTGCTATTTTTTCAGAGAGTTTTCTTAACTAAGTTTAGTTTATGGGCATAGCAGTGAATGAAATAGACATATTTAAAACCCCTTGTTCGCAATTTTTCCTGAACACCATTTAGTTCACCAGCCATAACAACAGCACCGTCATAAGTCTGGCAGACTAATTTAATTTTGGTATCAAGATATGATTCTAAGACACTTTCTATAATATCGGCTAATTTTGAAAACTTCTATCTTCACTAACATCATTAAAACCAATAAACCCTTCCTCGATGTTATGTTGTGCAACGTACCTTTCACAGTTTGTTATTTCATCTGGTTGTACAGATATATAGGGGGCCTGTCCATAAACAATAATCCAGTACTGTGAGGTCTGGAGATCTTGGAGTCCAACTAATGGACCACCGCGACCAATCCAACGCTCTCGAAACCATTCGTCCAAATGTTGCCAGACCTGACGAGCAAAATGTGCGGGAGCTTTATCAGGCTGAAAGTACATATGCATTCTGATGTTTAGAGGAGAATCCTCCAATAGTCCTTGTAATTCATTTTGGAAAAATTCGAAATGGTGATCTTCTGTGAGGGGATTCAAATATGAATTTGCCAATTAAATAACCATCGAACATATCACACTAAGCGTTTACCAAAAACCTATATTGAAAATAGCTCTCAACTGTTGCGTGGGAATTTTCGTCTGCCTACACATAACTGTTGCGAGTGTTATTAATGCCGCCGCAGGTAAATAATGCTTTATCCGTGAAAAGTATGCACGATACAACACGATGATTATTATTTGTCCACCGCCAAAATTCCATACGTTTACCATAATCCTCCGGTTGTATGTGTTGCACTCTCTGAACATGGTATGGGTATAAGCCTTGCACGTAAAGTGTGCTAATTACTCTTCTTTGTGGAATGTCCAATTGAGTAGCAATTCCTAGTGAGCTTGTCGTTGGATCTTCTTTTACTAGACCAAGAATATCTTCAACTTCTTTTAAACCTAGGCGAGGAGATCGTTCGGATGTTATATCAGCACTGTATATGTTGAAAGCTCTGAGAAATACGTTTTTATTAGGATATATGTGATGGGGAAGCCGTTGACGATATTCTTCAACAGCAGCTGTAGCACTCCCATTGCAAAACAAAATCATAAACAAAACATATTTACATATTCAAGATGTGAATAGGTGTTCGGCATTTTGTAACACTTTAATGGTACACACTCGAAAATGAACATGTAATCACTGTCATAATACACTAACACATTAGCAGTTGGTGCAACTAATCATATCTTTTCATCCGATTTTCATTTGTTTTCGAACATTTAAAAGCTTCGTACAATCCAATTGTCATTTGTTTTCGAACATTTATAAGCTTCGTAGACAAAGGCGAAAATGTTTAGAGGTCAATGGCAGTATTATTTTCGAATACTTATTAAAATAACACTATGATAACGATAATGTTGATGTATGAAATTTGGTTTAATTGTCATTACGCTATAAAATGAAAACAAATGTAAATCGAATTAGAACATACGAGATTTTTTAAATTATCATCCTGTGTACAATCCGCTCCTGGACTCACTCTCTCTCTCTCTCTCTCTCTCTCTCTCTCTCTCTCTATATATATATATATATATATATATATATATATATATATATATATATATATATATATATATATATATATATATATATATATATATATATATATATATATATATAGAGAGAGAGAGAGAGAGAGAGAGGGTAGGGTTTGCTAAGTTGGTGTCTTCTTTTGTGAGCAGCACCCTATAAAAGATAATGGTAATTTAAAAATCCATATTTGAAATGATGCTTTTATTCAACATAAGTAAAGATATTCAATGAAAGTAAAGTAACAAAAGTCCCTTCTGTGAGATACTCTTTCTTTTTTGCAAGTCAAATGATCACGGACTGTTCTGCGCGTCTACCTCCCTTGCCCGACTCTTCTTTTTGGAAAACTTGCGTTCGAGATTTGAGGTCGCGGCCTTTTCTTAAATTTGCCTCCCTTGCCGAAAGTTGCGTTTTGAAGTTTGGAGGAGTTCTGGAGAGAGTATCTTGAGTGAGATCTATTTCTTCTGATTCTTCTTATTGATAATTAATTATTTTAATTAATGATCGAGTATCTCAACAGGACGGGTTTATATATTATTTCACTTCGAATTATGCTAAAATTTTGCTCGCGCAAATCTTAGCATAAGTACGAACATAAATTAAAATTTTTACAAAGTTATAATGGAGTACTACATTACTTCCCACGTAAACACGGAGTGAGAAAGTATGTTATAATAATTATACAAGACATAAAAACTAACCTTCATTCAAATGTATACACATTTGTGGGCATTTAACAATGCGCACAAACATATAAAACATTTCAATGAGGTAAAAGAAACAAGTAAAATACATACATAAAATACTTTCAAATGAAAGCATATCTAATTATGTCCGAAGGCATAAGTAGACACACAAACATTTGAAGGCAAAAACAGTATACTTGAAATGTAAAGAATATTCAAATACGAGCATATCTGGTTACATCCGAAGATCTAAACATACATACAAATATTTGAATATATAAAAATACAGTAATATTATATATACAGAAAATGAAAGGTTCATGTAAACATAAGCATATTTGGTTATATCCGTTAGATATAAGCAAACATTTAAACATTTAAATGGATAAAAATACCAAAAATGTTTATACATAATTATTGATATAAACAATTGAGTTATTCACAAGAGTTAAATAGGCCACATCGATCGAACCGTTGAATCCAAGGAAAGGTCCAGTATAAGGCATTTCTAATGTAGCCATGATTTGATCAATGAGCAGGAATATAGTTTTCGAAGCTGTAGTTACGAAAGAAACATTGCAGGATATATGTAGAGGTGAAGTTGCTTGAAAGTTAGGTCCTTTATTGGAAAAATTTCTTCACACACATAAAAGGAAGCGGTCACAGAACCATTTGGAATTCGAAAAGGAATCAGAGTTCGTAGTGGAATCCAAAAATGAGCTTCTGCCCATAATCCAAACTTGAAATGATGAAAGAAATCCATACCGAAAAGGAAGTTTTCTATGTCTTACGATGAATCCTCGAACTGTGATAGTTGTGAAAAGATGAAGACCATAATCCAAAATTAATTACAAATGAAAATTGAAGTCCATATCGATAATGTTCGTTTGCTTGAGTCATCTTCTCGGAGTGTTCTGATTGAGAATTTTATTATTATTGTAGTTTTTTTCTTTTTCTTCATTTTCATTTTCTTTGGTTTTCAGAAGGCGCTGATTGAAGTTCTGGGTGTTCTTCTCCGGGTTCACCAATTATATAGGGATGTTCTTGCTAAGTTGGTGTTTTCTTTTGTGAGCAAGCACCCTATATAAGATGATGGTAATTTAAAAATCCATATTTGAAATGATGCTTTTATTCAACATAAGTAAAGATAATCAATGAAAGTAAAGTAACAAAAGTCCCTTCTGTGAGATACTCTTTCTTTTTCGCAAGTCAAATGATCACGGACTATTCCGCGAGTCTACCTCCCTTGCCCAACTCTTCTTTTTTGGGAAACTTGCGTTTGAGATTCGAAGTCGCAGCCTTTCCTTAAATTTACTTCCCTTGCCGAAAGTTGCGTTTTGAAGTTTGGAGGAGTTCTGGAGAGAGTATCTTGAGTGATATCTATTTCTTCTGATTCTTCTTATTGATAATAAATTATTTTAATTAATGATCGAGTATCTCAACAGGACGGGTTTATATATTATTTCACTTCGGATAATGCTAAAATTTTGCTCGCGAAATCTTAGCATAAGTACGAACATAAATTAAAATTTTTACAAAGTTATAATGGAGTACTACATATATATATATATATATATATTGTCATTTGCTGGTTACATATATTAAGGTATGTGTTATTATTATCACATATATACATATTATATATACATATTATATTATATTATATTATACATTATATATATATATTGCTATTATTGTTATATTACATATTATTGTATTATTATTATTATTATTATTGCTGTTATTATGTATATATATATATATATAACATATTATTATTATGGTTATTATATTATTAATATATTATATATATATGATATGTCAATCATTAGGTCATATATATAACATATTATAGCTGATATATATATACATATACAAAAATATTAATTAAAATATATATATATATATATAATAGATATATATATATATATATATATATATATATATATATATATATATATATATTTATAAATATATATAAGAGGAAAAGTTAACTGTTTTCCTAGTAATGAAGGGAAATGTCTCGGTTATTAAATAACAAACAGACTAAACTTTCCTCAGGGAAATAAAACTTATGAAAGAGAAAGTAAGAGAGAGAGAGAGAGAGAGAGAGAGAGAGAGAGAGAGAGAGAGAGAGAGAGAGAGAGAGAGAGAGAGAGAGAGATAAATAGACAGATAGATAGATATATAGAGAGAGAGAGGAAAAAAGAGTGTGAGAGAGAGAAAAAGAAAGAAAGAAAGAGAAAGAGAAAGTGAATGAAAGAGAGAGAGATAGAGAGAGAGAGAGAGAGAAGATAGAGAGAAGAGAGAGAGAGTAAAACATCTCGTATGATCGAATTATTTAGAACATTTATTGTCAATACGTTTTATTCTGCCAATTCATCTCATTAATTATAGACATAAAAACACAAATAAATATATATATATATATATATATATATATATATATATTTATATATATATATATATATATATATATATATATATATATATATATATATATTTGTGTTTTTATGTTATATATATATATTATGTTTTCTTATACTATATATTATATATTATACATATATATATATATACATATATATATATATATATATATATTATATGACATAGATTATGATTACAAATAATTATTAATATATATATATACATATTACATATACATATATACATATTATATTACTATTATATATATTATTATTATATTTCCAGGTTATATATATATATTATTAGTATTTTTAGTAACATATAAATTACACATATATATATATATATATATATATTACATATTATATTAGATATATATATATACATATTATATTACATATATACATATATACATATTATTTTTATATATGTACCGGAACCAGGTTCCGGCTGGAACCTCTATTTTTTTGAAGTTCCGGTTCCGGCCGGAACTAACTGGAACTTTCTACTTTTTTCAAATGTCTTTCTCTTAATAAAATTCAGTACTTATTAATAAAAATAATCACATGATCATGCATAAAAATAATATGGAAAATTGATATATGTGAACAAATATCATGATAAAATGACCTTTGACTCTCTATACTTTCGAAAATTTTAAATATGAAACAATATTTCGAAGTTCCAAAAGGTAAATTTAAAACTTTGGACTTGTTTCTAATTTTTTGGATTTTTTTGAGATTTTTTTATTTATTTTTTATTTAGACACAAATTGCTTTTTTAATTATTATTTTCATAAAATTAGTTAATAATCCCAATTATTACCTATTAATAAGCTTGGTAAATATAATTATTTAGTTTAATTAAGATATTTAAATTATGTATATATATATATATATAGCAGTATATATATATATATATATATATATATATATATATATATATATATATATATATATATATATATATATATATATAAATATATATATATATATATATATATATATATTATATATATTAAGAAAGAGCATATATATATATTATTACATATATATACAGTTATAAATATATATTATATAATGATATAAATATATATACATATATATATATATATATATATATATATATTTATATATATATTATACATATATTATATTAGTTATTACAGTTAATATATATATATATATATTATTATATATATATACATATATATATATACATATATATTATATTATATTATTGTTGGGTTATTACTGGGTTTATTTTTTACTAGATATACATACATATTATATTATACATTATTACATATTATTATTATTATATATTATATTATTATATTATATACATATATTACATATATATATATTATATTATTATTATATATATACATATACATATATTATTACATATTTTATTATTATTATATATAAATTATACATATATTATTATGCTATATATATATATATATATATACACATATATATATATATATATATTACATATGGTATTATTATTATTATTATTATTATTATATATATATATATACATATATTATTACATACATAATATTACATTATATATATATATGTTATATATATATATATATATAAGGAAAATGTGGGATACAAATGTATGTAAAGTAATCACACCAACTATATCTACTTGAAAAGAAGATCAATTCCTCTTTCCTTTTCTTCATGAACTTCCTATAATATTTTCATACCAAGATGATGATTTGATAACTTAATTAAAAGTTCTGTTTCTATGGAGAGTAAGGCCAAATTTGACAGTCTGCCCTGCCCTGACTTATCAGCTTCGGGAGGATAAGTGTCTTTATACGATTTATGAAAGAAAAACTCCTTTCAATAGATGCCGTTGTTGCTGAATTGTGGTGACTGACCAAAAGTCTATAAGATTCAGGGAAACCCATCTTGTAAATCATTCTCTACGAAGGTTTTTAAAATAGTTTGAATTCCCTTGTTCTGAAAGAGATTAGCATTTGTTTGGTCATAAATCACTGTTAATTCACTATATAATCTCCATTACGTAAAAATGATCTGTGAAAAAAAATACCAGGTCTTCAGGAAACTTGTTTTGGAAGCTAGAGAATTTGTGGGGTTCCCTAACTGTAGGAACTTATGGCCAATAAATTTGAGATCTTTCCCTCATCTGAATGATGATATTATCAATTATTTCATAAAGGTTTCTCCTATAATGACTTGATAATATAGGATACTACATATACATATACATATATTACTTATTGTTGTTATTATATATATGTATTATTATTAAGCATATATATTATTATATATAGTTATATTATTATTATTATTACATACATATACATTATATATATGGCATATTTGTAGATTGTGATCAGTAACTTTGCGAGGTTTTTCTATCTAAAATTTGCCCGGAAAGCCATTGTTTATTTTTAAGAAAATATTTAGTGTTTCTGGCATAATTCCAGAAGCTTTCCACTAAAGAATTTTCTTTTTAAAACTTTACTTAACTTAACTTTTCTGAACTTAGAAATTTTCTTTGAACTTAGAAAATTTTTTTCAGAAAGTCACAGTACAGTATTCACAAATATGCCTATATATATATATATATATATATATATATATATATATATATATATATATATATATATATATATATATATATATAGTTATATATATATATATATATATATATATATATATATATATATATATATATATATATATATATATAAATATATATATATTATGGCGCACGAAAACGCGAAAGCGTTTCACGATAAATGCGAAAACATAACACCGTAACGAAATAGCCGCATCGATAACATGGTCACGATGAAAGGTTCTTTTTTTGCTATTCAAGCATTAGGTTTAATTACTATCTGATATAACTGCATTTTGACCACCGATATCTCGTTATCGTTTTTGAGGGTTTTGATGATCTAACATACATCATAGCGTTGGGGCTCATCTTTGTAAATCGATTCAATATATATATATATATATATATATATATATATATATATATATATATATATATATATAAGATATATATATATATATTATATATATATATACATATATATGATATATCGGCTATATATATATAGCATCGTCGTTACAGTAATTGTTACTTAAACCATTTCTTGTTAATTGATTTGGTAAATTAGAATATGTTATCCATCATATTCTACCAGCCGTTTAGTAATCATACATTTGTAAGACTTTACAGCAACGTGATGATTGTTTGTGTTCTGACAATATTTTGTTATCATATTTCTTTGAGTTACTTAGATTATATACACGACTTTTCACTTTGGCTATGAAGTTGTTCTTATGATATATATATATATACATATATGTTATATATATGTTATATATATCAGCAAAGTTATATGTTATATATATATATATATATATATATATGTTGCTCATGTACCTGTAGCGTTATATAGAATATCATATTACAGGCTCTGTTGCATGATACTTGTTTTGCTTAGATCTCTAACAAATACTAATGAGTATCCTTAAGGTAAATATATTTTGACCATTTGCATTGATTATACAACAAAAAGCCCAAAGCAGTATTGTCTTAGAATTTAATTTAAAATGAGATATCTATTTCATTCTCGTAAAAATTATTTTACTCTTGCCAAATCTATTTTTCGCCAGTATTTGTTAAGTTACAAAACCTAAAACTAAGAATACTATAGGTAGATTGCCAGGCTCGTCAAATGATGATACAGACCGTTCCGGCAAGTACTCGTCTAAATTGATAGGCTTTGCGCGAGCTATGCCGTAACAACTTACTTGGGTTGTGGCATGATGTGCCATGGTATATATATATATATATATATATATATATATATATATATATATATATATATATATATATATATATATATATATATATATATATATCCGTAAATTCTCGTTATAATACCCGTCTAGAAATAGATTACATATTACAAAAATACCGCAAAATCCCGTAAAATCTCTGTAAAAATCCTATTAGGATGTTTAACTACTCAAATAAAAAAATATCTGATAATAAAATATCAAAATTTGAACCTTTTAAATGAAACGTGTCAGACTAATAGCCAAAGTGACTCTAACTTAAATGTTAATATATCAAAAACAGATACTAGTGTTAGTAAACTAGTACAGCAATAAATTATGCTGATAGTTAATAGTATTCTAAAAGCTCTTAGTGTCTGAATTGACTTAACAACAAGGGAAATGAAGTTTAAACAAATTTTTAAAGCAAAATCATGGAAATTTGATGATATTATGACGATTATAGAGAGAGCAGTGGTATATATATAAGGTTGGTTATATATATATATATATATATATATATATATATGTATATATATATATATATATATATATATATATAAGTGTATATATATATATATATATATATATTGGAAATATATGGAATTTTTCTGGATGGTACACATATAGTTTGAAGTGTACACAATATGAAATTGGTGAATTTAGAGTTGATTATATTTATTCTGCAAAAACATTACAATAATATGAAAATATCTCTGAAGATAGTCCATCAAATGAAATTTCCTTTGCAGGATAGATAGATTATATCAAGATAATAATCAAAATTCCATGTAATTTGGTCCAGTGCAAGCAAAGTTATAGCAAAAAGTCTTTGAGTCATGGATTTAGGTGACTAAAAATCTACGGTGTTTATGTCCAAATTCTTCTGGTAGCGGCACGAAAATGCGCGAGCAGCCACGATAAATGCGAACCGGTTAAACACCCAATTGATAGTCCGAACGAAGTACAACGCAG
>JABUQX010070181.1:57500-79744 GCA_015478945.1 Trachelipus rathkii | reverse complement strand
ATAATAATAATAATAATAATAATAATAAAAATAGTAATAATAATAAAAATAATAATAATAATAATAAATATAATAATAATAATAGTTAATAATAATAATAATAATAATAATAATAATAATAATAATAATAATATATAATAAATATATAATAATATATAATAATAATAACAATAATCCAATTTTCAATTTTTAAGGAAATCAAACTAATAATAATGCAGTTCTGCTAAAGTAATAATTCAATAATAATATAATAATAATAATAATCAGTTATACAACGTAATAATAATAATAGTACTAATAATAAATAATAATAATAATATAATACATTAAATAATAATAATAATAAATAAAATAATAATAATAATTAATATAATAATAATAATATATTCAAATTTATAAATATAAAATAATAATAATAATATATAATAAAATAATAATCAATATAATATAATAATAATATAATATAAATATATAATATAATAAATAATAATAATAATAAATAATATATAATAATAGTAAAAATAATAAATATAATAATAATAATAATAATAATAATAATAATAATAATAATAATATAATAAAATAATAAATATATACAATATATTATTTTTATTACCACATATATATAATTATATACAAAATAAAATAATTAATAAATTAAATAATAATAATAAATATAATATTCATAAATATATAAAATAATTATAATAATATTATATTATATAATAATAATAATAATGTATAATGATATTAATTATCTTCCAATTTAAAAGAATAAATTATATTACCGTGCATGCAGTGGAGAATGAAATAGTTTACATTCTATCTATTCATTCCCCATCTTTATTATTATAATATATAAAATAATATATATAAATTCTAATTTTGATTATATATATATATTATTAATTAATGTATATTATATAATATTATATTTAATTATATTAATTATTAATAATATTATCCATAGTATCTTTTAGCCATCTTATTAGATATGTTAATATTATCTGTTATTATTATTTTTTATTATTTTACTATTTATTATTCATTCAATTATTATTATTATTATTATTATTATTATTATATTAGTTATTTATTAGGTTAGGTTAGGTTAGTTATGTTAGGCTAAGTTAAGGTTATGGTTTAGTTAGGTTTGGTTAGGTTACGCTAGGTTAGTTTAACTACCTAAACTACCTAAACTAACCTAACCTAACCTAGCTTAACTAACCTTACCTAAACCAACTACACCTAACCTATCCTAACTTAACTTAAACTAACCTAACCTCATCTAATCCTACCTAGTATAATGTATCATATTCTATCCTAACTAATAAGATAATTACCTAACCTTAATACTATACCAAACTACTAATCTACCCTAATATATAATACTAATAATACTAATAATATATAATTAATAAATAATCAATAATAACATTAATAATCTAGAAAAAAAACTGATATTGAATATAATAATAATTATAATTAAATCATAATATATAACAATAGAAAATAATTATAAATAATTAAGTAATATATATGTAATGATAGATAATGGGTATGGTATAAAGGAGAAATCTACATAATAATAATAAAAATAATTATCTAAGAATAATAATAATTATTAATATACAATAAAAAAATAATAATTACTAACTAATAATATACATAAATATATAAATAATAACTCCTATGGAAATTTTTTCCTAATAAATAAAGAAACAAAACATAATACTTTGGAAATCTCCGAAAAATTGAGCAGACATTACGCGAAATTTAAGTCTCGTGAACTAACATTTTAAAGTCAAGTGCAAATAAAAATAACTAAAAAAGACATATATATAGTTATTATATATATATATATATTTATATATATAATATATTTACTAATACTATATATATTATATATATATTATATATAATATATATATTTATATATATAATAATATTTATATATATATATATAATATATATATATAATATATATATATATACTTATATATATATATATATTTAAAATGAATAAAATGTCTCTCCCTAATTTATTTATCTGTAAGAGAATGACAACATACAAAATGTTTAACTAACAGACATTGCCAGAATAATACACTATTTTTATAAACAATATTATACATACACAATTTCCGCTATTCGATTTGGGCACGAATAGTCGCCTCCTTTTTCAATGGATTGAGAATTATCATTATGTAATAGCGATGATTTTTGTTTCCATTTACAATATAACTTTTATATGTATTTATTATTATGTAATATTCTTATTTAATTTGAGCAATTTTTGCAAAAAAAAAAAATAAAAAAAAAAATAAAAAAAAAAAATAAAAAAAAAATCTTTGAGCATTATGATATTTGTAAAGGTTTGATCGTATCACTAATGTAACTCGTGCTAAGCACGCCGCAGCTACGAGTGTATGTTGGAAGTCGTCCTCAGTTTATATATTTAGTATATATATATAATATTAATATATATTATATATATATATATATATATATATATATTATATATATATTATAAGTATATCAATTATAATATAATATATATATATATTTAATATATATATATATAACAAAGGATTTCTGTGTGTGTGTAGTCAAATTCAAATTATTTAAATATATTTATTTCATTGGCGTACCCCCAAGTAATCTCTTTGCGCTACTCCCTGGGGTACGCCGTAGCAACTTTGGCAGACCACGCTCTATATATGCAAAAAATTATAGTAAAGAGGTCTGAAGAAGAGATTGTCCGTTATAATAGCCTCAGTATAATGATAGTGAAAAAAGATTTAGGAGAATAGAAAGAGAAAAGCAAGTTCTTTTACTTTCTGCTAGGAAGGCTTTGCTAATGAACAAATAGCGGAAATAATTTTTGTATCTCAGAATAATAATTATATATGATATAATACTTAATAATAATTATAATATTGTAAAAACTTAAATTTTGACTATTCTGCATCAGTTTCCTAAAGTAAATTAAATCTGCTCTGATAATTTTACACTTATATATATATTATATATAATAGACTCGTGAATTTTTTTTTTCCTATTCCGGTCTTATAACTTATAAATATTCATGCATTATCGTTTTCCACAGATTTCCAAAAATAAAATCTCTACAGAGCGATTAAAACTTTAAATGTTAAATATTCTTTTTTTTAACAAAGAAAGATAAATGAGGTATTGATATAAAAATAATCGTGTACGGACGTACTCAGGAACTTTAAATTTCCAAAATATTTTTAGGAGTAGCTTTATTAAAGAAATATTTTAAAAAATATTTTAAATATATATAAGATATAATAAATACTTTGACAGGGAAATATAGTTTGAAGGAAATCGATACAAATCCAGACTTGTTGTGTGTGTGTGTGTTATTTGTCGACATAGTTATTACACTATTATATATATATATATTACTCCACTTATATATATATTATATATATTTATATATTATATATATACTTATTATATATTATCCTATATATATATATACTATTATATATATATTATATTATATTAATATATATTATATATATATATATTATAAATTTGTATTAAATCTATACTAAAATATTTTTTCTCCTTTATTTTCCTAGAATACTATATTGATATTATTTTAAATATATTTATTACTCTATTTATATCATATATCTATATATTATATTACTACCTATATATATTATATATACTCTATAATATATACTTTATATAATATATTACTCTATATATATATATAATAATATAATTATATATTATATATATATTATAATATATTTATTATATATAATTATATTATATATATCTACTATATATAACTATATATATATATTATATATATTACCTAACTATATATATATATTTATATTTACTATATATATATTATATATATATAATAATATGGTGATTGGAGTGGGCGTCTACGAATTACACGCTATTGATAGGAGGATTATTAAACATTCACAGGGGGAAGATGATCTATGAAATCAAATTTATACATAACATGTACTTCGTATTACAATAATAATAATTATTATTATAATAATAATAATCGCTAGATTTTATAGAAGATGAATCGCTGAGTTTGTTATTTATTAATATTTTTTTAGAATAATTAATTTTTTATTTTTTCTAGCAATTATGGCTTTAGTAGATATTTTCGGGTTTTGTCTTGTGGGCAATGAGTTGTAGTTTAGCTGTCTTTGTTAGGCATGACGCACATTTGAGCTAATAATAATATATAAGTTAATGTTAATAATATATTAATAATATAATATTATATATAATATAATTAATTATAATATATAATATAATAATAATATATAATATTATAATACTATAATAATAATAATAATAATAATAATAATAATAATAATAATAATAATAATAATAATAATAATAATAATAATAATAATAATAATAATAATAATAATAATAAATCTAATAATCATTTCAATAATACATATAAAAAATCACATTACAAATTTCCTGGCAATAACTGAAAGCAGTAATAAGACAAGTACATAACATAATTAGAAGAGAAAGGGCTAACTTAGTCTGGACGTTTTCTCGTCATTGAGCCCCTAATATAATAATAATACAGAATTATAAATAAATAAAGAAAAATACGTTAATAGATATATATAGTAAATATATATGTTTGTAAGTATATAAATAATAATAACACTAATAAACAATAGTCATTACACAATAATAAATAAATATATGATATATTCATAATACTAATAATATATAATAATAACTAACTAATAATATATATAATTAATAATAATAATAACTAATCCATAAAAATATCTATTAATTAATAAATAATATCATAATATATAATTTAATATATAATAATCATTCTGTAATATAATAATATCACTTTCTCAATTAAAGTTGAACTAAATTATAATTATAATAGATCCAATCAATCAATTAGAATACATAATAATACAATAAATACTAAATTATAATATCACCATAATAATGACATACATATATATAACATCAAATAAAACTATAACTAATAATAATAATAATAATACATTATATCTAATAATATACATTAATAATATAAAAATATTCATATACATAATATAATAATACATAGTTAATACAAATCATATCATTCACATTCATTGTAGTTGTACAATTAATCATGAAAGTCAAATAAAATATCATTCACATTCATTAATTAACTAATTACATTACATGCAATAATATAATAATATGACATGTAGTTACAGTTATAATCACCTTGACCTGTACGAAGAACCATCTTGATATAACTATAATTATAATGACCATAGCAGTTTAAATAATAATTATACTAACTATAATAATAATAATAAACAAATTATCAGATATAAATAATAACAATAATATCATAATAATAATATAATTAATACACTCATAATATAATATGATTATAATATCATCCCTATTTTTACTAAAAGCGAAAATTACTCATTCAAAAAATCACATTATCATAATAATAATAATAAAATACATCTAATATTAACACTAATAATAATAATACACTACATAAAATAATAATAATAATCATTAAATAATAATCAATCATCAATATACTATTATAATACATATCAACAACACAATACATAATAATCATATACTAATTCATATATCCAACTAACTAACTTAATATACATTAATTCTCCTTCTCATATCAATACAATGATATGTACTCACAATTTAATTACGCATAATCAATTAATAATATATAATAATCAAAAAAAGTCATAATAGCATAATAAATAGCAATATTATTGATTCAAATGTTAATTAAAATCTATACTATATAATATTATTTTATAGTTATCTAATAGCCAGTAACAACACTAACTATTCTAAAGCTAACAGTAAGTGGGATGAAGAACATTTCATTAAATTCTTAATTCAAGTCTCTATACAAAGTGGTAATTAAAAATAACATAATACTATAAAATAATAAAAATTTCTAAATAATTTAATAATAATAATAATTATAATAATAATAATAATAATAATCAATTAATATAACTAAATATTAATACATAATAAATAATCAAATATATACCCATAATAATCAATAAAATCAATATAAATAATAATAATAGTTTATAATAAACCTAATACTCTAATAAAAATCATCCCAACACTATAATTCAATGCCCCCACCATTAATACTATTTCCATCCCATTGATTTAAACCCAATCACATAACATCAATAATAATCACACTAATCTAACTCTCCAATATCATCATATCACACAGATAATAATATATCACATAATATACATATATAATCCTAATATTCCATAATAATAACTAATCAACATAACGTAATACATAATCAATCATATTCACATCAATAAATATACATATAATTAATCATCAATAATTCAACATCAACATCAACATAATAATAATAATATAATAATAATCACATTAACTCAATCAAGGTGATTCAAATACCAATTATATAATCACTATATAATAAATTCACAATAATCATAACTCTATACATAAATAATATATATATTTTAAATAATATAAACTAAATATATAACGAATAATAATAATCGAATACTATTATACTCATAATATCCACTCAATCAGTAACTTTTCAAACAAGGCTAGGACAGTTACATAATAATAAAACTAATAATAATAATGAATAATACAATATAATCAATAATAATCAATAATAAATAATAACTACAAAACTACATGATACCCCACATTCAAGAGAAGAAACTTCAATCGATATAGTAATTATAATAATATCAATAAATAATATACTAGTTATAAATAAACTGCATAATCAAAATATAGTACTAATACTACAATAATAATTAATAATATAATATAATAATAATAATAATATAATAATACTAATAATAATAATATAATATAATATATAATATATAAATAATATAATAATAATAATAATATAAATAATAATTATAATATAATAATAACATAATATAATAATAATAATATAATAATAATAATAATAATAATAATAATTAATAATAATATAATAATAATAATAATAATAATAATATAGTAATAATAATAAATTAATATAATAAAAATATAATATAATAATAATAATACATAATATAATACAATAATAATAATACATAATATAATAATATAATAATAATATATAAAATAATAATATAATAATAATATATAATATAATAATAATAAATAATAATATAATAATAATAATAATCAAATATATTAATAATATAATAATAATAATAATAATAATATTTCCATTTACGCTTTCCCAACCAAAAAATTAAAAATTGCCCAAAGGGCCCCCCCCCCCCCCAATCATAAAATATTCATCATTATTACTATCACTCTTAATATTATTTTATTATTAATATTATTATTATTCATTATTATTAATTATTATATATTATTTTTTTAATAAATTATATATATTATTATTATTATTATTATTTTATTATTAATTATTTATTATTATTATTATATTTATTATTCAATTATAATTTATATATTATTAATTATTTTATTATTAATATTATTAGGTTAGGTTGGTTAAGGTAGGTTATGTTAGCTAGGTTAGGTTAGGTTAAGTTAGGTTTTGGTTAGGTTAGGTTTAAATATAAATATAACTAAATAAACTAACCTAAATAACCTAACCTAATCCGCTAACTAACCTAACCTAACTACCCTAAACCTAACCTAACCTAATATTACCTAACTTAACTTACGTACCTAATCTAACCTAACCTCAATGGATCGATGAAATTAAAATTAGGCATAACTAACTTCACTCTAATTACTTAACTTACACACCTAACATAACCTAACTACTACTACTACTCACTTACCTAACCTAACTGCAAAAAAATACCTATATACTAATAATAATATATAATATAATAATAATTATATAAAATAAAAAATAATCTCTGAATTAACACATACCATAATAATAATATACGTTTATATAATATATAATAATTATTATATAATTATAATAATTATCTATAATAATAATAATAATTAATAATAATAATATATAATAATATAATAATATAATAATATAATACATAATTATCTAATAATACATAATATAATTTAAGTAAACTCATTTACCTAAAATAATAAGAAAAAAAATAATACTTTTTGATCTCCGAAAAATTGACAACATACGCGAAATAAAAGTTCGTGAAATCACCATTATCAGTCACTAGTGCATAATAACTAAAAGTCTATATATAATATTAATATATATATACTCTATTACTATACTATAATATATTATATTTTATACTATACTATTATTATTATTTATAATATAATATATATATTTATATATTACTTATATATATTTTTAAAATGAATAAAATAGTCTCCTCTTCCTATTTATACTTGAAGAGAATGAGACAACCATCAAAATGTAACTAACAGATGCCAAGGCAACCATATACACTATTTTATAAAGTAAATGTTCACAGACAGCATCTCCGCTATTCGATTTGGGCAGAATAGTCCGCTTTTTCAATGGATTGAGAATTATCATTATGTAATAGCGATGATTTTTGTTTCTATTTTTACATAACTTTTAATTATTTATTTACAATCCATTTATTAATATGATTTATTGCAAAAAAAAAAAAAAAAAAAAAAAAAAAAAAAAAATAAAAAAAAAATCTTAGCATTATGATATTTATTGGTAAAGGTTTGATGCGTATCACTATGTTAACTCGTGCTAAGCACGAGCAGCACGAGTGTGGAGTCGCACTCAGTATATATATAATATATATATATATATATATATATACATCTATATATTATATATATTATATAATATATTAATATTATTATATATATAATATATATATACATACTACATTAATACTCCCTAAAGGATATTATACTGTTTCAAAGTCAAATTCAAATTTTTAATATATATTTATTTCATTGGCGTACCCCCAAGTAACACTTTGCGTACTCCCTGGGGTACGCGTACCACACTTTGGAGACCACTGCTCTAATATTATGAAAAACTTACTATTAATTCATATTATACAATGAAATTAGCTTATAACTATTCAAATTTCGTGTAGTTAAATAAAAGCCGCCGAGAAAGATTTAAGGAAATAGGGCAGTCATGAATTTGACATGAATACATCGGTCAAATCAAAAGTAGTCTGATAATAATAGGTAAGTGACGTCACAACGTATTTCCAAATAATAATAATAATTATAATATAAATATTGAAAAAAAAAATAATTTGATAATATTTTAAAATAATGTAAGTAAATAAAAATCTGCTATATTAAAAATATTTTTCAAATGTATTTATTTTACATAGAAAATCGTGAATTTTTTTTATTCCAAATTCGATCTTAAAACCATTTTTAACATCTTAATGGTTTTATTTTCCAAAGATTTCAAATAAATCATTAGAGGATTAAATCTTAAATGTTAATATCTGGCCTTTCTTTAACAACGAACAGCATACACTGACCGTATGATAATACTTTTCGTTTTAAAAACGTGTATTTAATTTGATAATTATTTTTAAAGGTAGCTTTATTAGGAAAATTATTATAATTTTTTAAATATATAAGATAAAAAAATTTACACAAGAATTAAATTTTTGCCATAGATAGAATGCTGCATGCAAAGAATATTTTTTTATTTTTTTTCTATAATTAATTGGAATAAGTTAATCTACATGAAGACACTAGAAATAAAGTCACTTTTCAGGAGATAACTATAATTTAGAGATGATATTATATGATAGAGCAACGATGAAACAATTTCTATTTTAGATAAAGACGACTTCAAGAAAGAATAAAAGATTTAGACAGAAAAGAATAGTTTTCGAGCATAACAAAAGATGAAGAGCAAAATCCAAAATTGATTTTATAAATAAGAAATTTTAATAGAATGACAAATTTGGCGAGATCTGTAGTGCTAAATTAAAACATAAATTTCATGAAAAAAGTACATAAAAAAAACATTATAAGAATACTAAGAAGAAAAGCGATGCGAATAAACAAGAATTTATGTTCAATTCTAAAAGTGCTATTGTTTAAAAATCACGAGAAAGTAAGATTCATCAAAGAAATTCAATACAATGTGATCATGAAAACTGTCGAGAAGAAATTCAAGGTTATTTTAAAGCATATTGTTATATTAATATAAAAATCAGATCCAAGAATGTATATTAATAATATGATAAGTATAATTCTGAAAAAAAAAATTTGATGAACAAAACTTATTTATTACTCTGTTTTTGTTGAATTTTATAAATATTTAATTGATGGAAGAAAACGAACGATAAAAATTGGTTTAATAGTAGTTCTATGACAAGTATAACAAACAATTATGAAATAAAATATACTATTCATGTTATGATTAATAAAATTGAATAAAAATATGTAAATTTTCAAAAGAAATGTCAGGATGGATAATAAATAAACTTTTGGAATTTAAAATAAAAGTAGCAAAATATAAGCCATTAAAAGTATCTTCGTATATTGAAGCTCCAGATAAATATAAAAACTCAAAATTTTGATTGATTAATATTCAAAATAAAAATGATAACGGATGCTTCAAATGGTGTATAGCAAGATCTGATTGTTTAGATGAAGGTCATCCACATAGGTTATCAATAAGAATAAAAGAAGTATCTAAAAATTGCAATTGGAAAGAAATAGAATTTCTAGTTCAATTAAAGCAAATTAGTAAATTTGATAATCAAAATGATATGTCAGTTAACGTATATGGACTAGATGAAAAAGAACTATTATATCCATTAAGAATTGCAAAAGTCGAGAAAACTAAATATGTTGATTTACTTTTAATATCAAATTATGAAAATACACATTATATACTCTTGAAATACCTAATCCCATTTATTGATAAGAAATATAAGGAGAAGACTTATCCATGTTGATTTTGTTTACATTGTTTTTTTAAAAAAGAATTATAAGACAATCATTTACCAGAATGTAGCATTCATACTCCAGTAACGAGTGGAATTACATAGACAGATATCAAGTTCAAATTATATTTGTTTATACTAACGCATATCAGACCATCCATTTGTTATATAATGCATATCTTTGAAAGCACCTTGCAAAGATAAAACAAGTCAACCAAATATCTCAAGAATCTTACACCATTAATTTGCAGAACAACCAGGCAGCTGGTGTTGTTCTACGAAATGTGATGTAGATGAATATTCAAAGCTCGAATTATATGAAGGAAACGGAAAATCTAAAACGTTTATAGAACATTTTATTTCAGAATCAAAAATAATTTATAAATTTAAAAATGAACAAACCAATGAATTAACTTCGGAAGAAAAATGAATCATGATGCTAATCGTTGTTATGTTGAACAGGAATAATAAACGGATCAGATTTCAAAGATGGGAGACCCATATCAACTTAACGGAGATATGAGGACGCCCGCACAAAAAGTTGTAAATTACAAATTTGAAATCCTAAACTTATTCTATTAATAATGCATAATTTATCCAAATACGATGCTTATTTATTCGTTAAAAAATTTGGACATACCGATGGTGAATTAAAAGCAATTCCTAAACGGAGAACTATATCTAAGTATTCAGTCAATACTATAAAGATATGATGAGACATGGTGATGAGATTCTCGATAGTTTTAAGACTTAAGTCATCCCCCGTCCTTTGCCTAATTAAGCATCAATTTCGATGATAAAGAATTTAATCTACAAAATATTAAACAAAGATATAAGCAGTTTCAGCTTCTACAACTTAAATGAAAATTATATACCAATTTGGACAAAAATGCATACGAAAAACTGATAAATAAAATCAAAATTATAAATACATGAAAAAAAAAATTAAGCCATTAAAAAGAGCAATTTTTAATTTATTAAAAATAAAATAAGACAAGAAATAAAATGCCAAAGAGGTACAAAAACATATAAAGAAAACTAATATAATGACAAAATTCTAATAAATTAGATAAAAAACTTATAAAGAAATTACCATAAATGTTATAACTTAAAAACAAAATCTGGAATTCATTATTATTAAGCGGATGTGATATATGAAAAATTATTTAAGAAAAAGCTATTTTAAACTTTATAGATAACAATTATAAAACTTAGAATCAACAAGCTCAGAATATAATATAATTACAATTCCAGGGCTTATTTAGGAAATTAGACATAATTTAAAAAAACGAAAAAAAATATAATTAGATTTATTAAAAGATTCCGGATTATATCGTTAATGTATATAGCAAAGGGGATTAGAGGAGGAATCAGCACTATAGTACATAGATATGCAAAGGCGAATAATCCATATATTCAAGAAAGCTATGATAAAAGAAACCGCATAGTTATATCACTTATTTAGATGCGAACAATTTATATGGTTGGGCAATGTCTCAGTATTTACCAACAGGAAATTTTAAACACTGTATGAAACATTAATAAATTATATGAAATTTTATTAATGAGATATAAAATGCAATAGAATCGAGAAAAGGGATATTCTTCTACAGAAAAAAATAAAACAGAATGGGTTAGGACAAAATTATAAGAGAATCAACCAAAGAGGTTGAGTCACAACCCGTTTAAATTCAAATACAAACAAAGCCATTAAAATGAAATATTTCTAACGCAGTTGAGATAAGAGGCAAACTTCCACTTAGCAAATTTGAAGAAAATTAATACAACAATGAGAAAGATAATTCAGTTTTAAATAATATAAGATATTCGAATTATCCTAATGGCAAATTTGCAACAAAATATTTTAGGAATCGATTTTCAATTCACGATATTATTTGACTTGAAAGAAATTTAATTGAGAAGTTAAGAAAAATATAAGAAATATAGAGTCATGTACGACTAGTTAAAAATGGAGAGCAAGCTCAAAAATTAGTAAATAAATCAAATTTTGAATCAATTAAAATATTTTCAAAAAATTTAATACCTTGCAATATAAAAAAACTAAACAGATTTGATGAGCCTATCTATTCAGGAGTGTTTATTTTAGAGTAAAGTAAAACTTTAATGTACGACTGTCATTATAATCATACAAAAAAGAAATATAATGAAAAAGCAAAATTTTTGTTTACTGATACAGATTCACTATGCTATTATATACAAGGGAATGATGTATACAAATATATGAAAAGGAATATAAAACTGTCCGATACATCTGATTAGCCAAAAGAGCATAAATTATATTCAGAAAAAAATAAAAAGATATTAAGTAAAATGAAAGATGAAATAGCTGGAAAATTGATAACAGAATTTGTAAGACTAAGAGCAAAATTATGTACTTATAAAACATTAGAAAATGAAGAAATTAAAAAAGCTAAAATAGTAAAGAATAGCGTTATCAATCAAACGATTAACATTGATGACTTTAGAAAAGTATTATTTAATGAAGAAACTCTATATAGGAAACTAAATTTAATACAAAGTAAAAAACGTAATTTGTATACTACACAAGTAAATAAAACATTATCGAGAAATGATGATAAACGTTATATATTAGAAAATAATATAAGCATAGTAGCTTTAGGACATTATAGAATAAGTTAGTTGACGCCAACAATATATTATATTTTAGTTGTAAGTTAGAGTTAAGGGAAAAATAAAAATGCATGTTAGTTGTAAGTTAAAGTTAAGGAAAAAATATATATATATATATATAAAAAAAATGGATTTGATAGATAAAAAAATAAACTTTATGATATATTTACTTCTATGAAAATTAATAATAAATATTTATTGAATGATAAATATTTTTTAGAATCATGGATCCCTTTACAGTATAAAAAAGAAATTTTAATTACCAACAATTTATTGGAATTTTTAAGGTTTGTATATAATAAAGATGATGATTCTGATATGGGAGAAAGTTTCTTCCGTGTTAGAATCAGAAAATATAAAGAATATAATTTTTTTTTAAAGAATAGTGAAATAGAATTTCAGGCCTCCATACAAAAATTCATTATAATAAAATCTTTCAAACTTTTTTTATTCTATAATAAATAAAATAAAGAATATAGCAAGATGAAACAAAGAATAGCCAAAAACATAATTTTCTACTGCCATCTCCTAAGTGTACAGCTCTAATAATAGGTGAATCAGGTTGCGGAAAAACAAATTTGCTGCTGAGATTATCACTTTTACCGAAATGGTTAAAATATGAAAATCTCTTTATATTCGGCAAATCTTTACATCAATCTGAATACAAGCTATCAAAATCAGGATTTGATAAAGGGTATAATAAAAATGAAATTATTGAATTATTAAAAGTAGGAGGAGGAAATGTAGATTTATATATTAAGAATCTACCTATAAAATCTAAACAAAAATGCAAAGTAAATTACTTTGAAGATGCTGAAAGAATTCCAGATAAAATAAAAATAAAAATAAAAATTTTGTTTGTTTGTATATGACGACATTATGATGGAGACGTATCAAAATAAGGCTGAAGATATTTATACTAGAGAAAGGAATAATAATACAAGTTCAATTTATATGTCAATATTATCAAAAACTTCCTCGTCAAACCATAAGGTCTAACGTTAATTTATTAGTATTATTTTTACTAGCTAAAAAAGATCTATTTCAAATATATATATATATATATATATATATATATATATATATATATATATATATATATATATATTATATATATATATATATATATATATATATATATATATATATATATATATATATATATATATATATATATATATATATATATATATATATATAGAAAGAGTATATATTTATTGGTTACATATATATATATATATATATAGTTATATATAAAAATATATATATATATATATATATATATATATATATATATAATGACTTTATTTCAAACGATATGGAATGGTAAAAATTTAAAGTTTTGCAATGAAGTTTGGAAAGAGCCATTCGGTTTTATTGTGATAAATAAAACTCTACAATCTATAGTAGGTAAATATCAAGCTAATTTCAATCAGATCTATATTCTAAAAGTTTTTTTCCTCTTAAATAAATGTATATATACAATACAGCTAGAAAAGTTTATTAGAAAAATTTAATTGAGACTAATTCAATAAACTTAATTAACCCTTAAAAATCAAAAATATTTTAATGAATTCAAATTGTTTTTAAAAACGGAAACTGGTTCAGGATTGTTAAATTCAGCGTTGAAGAAACTTCCTTTATCGGAAATGTTTTTAAATTTACCTAATAATGTTCCATCGGAAAATATTGAAAACGAATCGTTTATGAATACAGGAAAAATATTCATATTGTGGTCCAGGTACGAAAGTACAAAAAAGATTGAAAGAAGGATTTAATGATGTTAGTAGTTTAGATAAGGCCTGTAAACAACATGATATAAATTATTTAAAACATAAAAATACGAAAGAAAGAAATGCAGCTGATGGTTTATTAGCAAAACAAGCGAGTGAAATTGTGTTAGATCCTAATGAACCAGAGCACGTTAGAAAAGACGCGAGATTAGTAACAGGGGTTATGGGAATGAAATCAAGATTCGGAATGGGTTTGCTATCAAAAACGGGGTAAGAGCTCGAGAAAGTGGGCTCTGAAAAACTGAGAGAATTATATTATAATTCTAAGACTGAATACTCAGGAACCAATGATTTAGTACGAAAACCGGGCTATCTTTTAAGATAGTTAAGGACTAGTTAGATCATCAAACGCTTACACATTGCATAAGCAGATAAGATAAATTTCCGACGAGAAAAGTGATTGTCTTTAGTGTTGATGATCAATGACAAGCTGATTTAGTAGACATGCAAAAATATAAAACTCAGAATAAAAATATAAATTTTATATTTTCAGTTATAGATATATTCAGCAAGTTTGAGTGGGCTGTTCCAATTATAAAGAAACGGGTAATGAAATAGCGGAAGCGTTTGAAAATATTTTTAAAGACAGAATCCCTAGAAAAATACATACGGATAAAGGTCTTGAATTTATAAACAAACCGATTCAAGAACTTTTTAAGAAACATGAAATACACCGGTTCGCTACAGAAAATGAAACTAAAGCGCAAGTAGTAGAAAGATTTAACAGAGCATTAAAAACCAAAATGTGGAAATACTTTACTGAAAACAATACGAAAAACTGGGTAGATATATTTCCATATTTAGTTAAAAATTATAATACAAGCTGTCACAGAAATATTAAAATGTCTCCAGATCAAGGATCAAAATCAGAGCAAAGAATGAAAAAATAGTGTATGAAAATTTATTTCCTTCTGCAAAGGAAAACCGAAATTTAGAATAGGAGCTAGAGTTAGAATCAGTAGAAGGTATAAAGATTTTAAGAAATGTTATCTTCCCAACTTTACCGAAGAGGTATTTATTATCTCGAGAGTATAGTAAACAGATCCTATAAATTAATTAAAGATATGAATACTGAAAAAATTATTGGTAGCTTTTATGAGCTAGAAATGGCGAAATACGAAAGCAATTACATGTGGTTGAAAAAATATTAAAAATAAATAAAGGCAAACTCCTCGTTAAGTGGAATTGTTATAAAACAACATCTTGGATAAATGAAAAAGACTTAACGGAAATTTAGATGGGAAAACAGATAAACGGAGAAAACAGAAGGCAAACGGCATTCTGGTAGCTGTTTGCTGTTCAGTTGTTTGATCTTTAGCTGTTTGCTGTTTTTTCTTTTATAATAAATGGGATATGTTAATATTGAAAAAAAAATCCAACTTAGTAAATATTAGAAAGAAACTTCAGAAAAGATTTTTAGGTGAGAAATTAGGTGAACAAGATATATTTAAAGAAAATATTAAACTACTACAACCATTAAGTGAACCAATTAAAGATATAACCATGCATCAAAAGCAAATACTTCAAAGTCAATCAACAATACCAGCGATAACTACGAGTAGAACTTCTTTAGCTATTGAAGATGCACCTTCTTCTCCTTACTCTCCTAGATATAGTTTATTAAAGTTGGGAAAAATATCAGATAAATATTTGAAGACCTCTTTCAAAAATTATGATAATGCCTACGGCATTAAACTGATTGAAGGAAGTGTAGATTTTAAATTAGGTAAGGAGGCAGTTAAAATTGAAAGTAAATAATTTACTTATTGATAAAAACTAATACATCGGTACTGAAAGTTTGTGGAAACTTCTAACCTTGGAAACTTTTAATTCTGGAGAAGTTTCCATAAATGGCTATGATAATTATAAGAAAAAAATGATTCAAACTAAGGCGTTTTGAAAGGATAGTGGAACTACTATTAAATCGAATTTAGGTATAAAATATGATTTGTTTATTAAACCAATATATAATGAATATAAATTGATTGAAGGCAAAGAAAACAACATCAGAAATACGCCAGAGAGCAAGAACACCAAGAAGAAGCAGTGTTGGAGACATTACTCTAACAGAGAACATTGAGAAACAAGGAACTAGTTTTAAATTTTTACCTTCAGATCCTAATGTGACCTTGTTAATAAACATAGAATATTATTTTCAGAAATTAAATCAGGTAATACTAATGTATTTAATGAGTTACAAGCTATTAATGATGAACTGCTAAAGTTTGGTATATTTCATAAAGATATAATAGAATCTTTAAATAACTTTTTTTCTCTATAATAAATGGGCATTGTGTTATCTAGTAATACATCTGGTTTAAAATATAATTTTTACCCTTCTTTAAAATTAAATAAGGATAAAACAAATGAAATAACATTATTAAATATAAATATGTATAATTCAGTACCAAATGTCGATGAATCAAACATTAAATTCATATATAAATTTAAAGATAAAATATTTTAAATAATATTTAAAACAGGTGCTTATGAGATCAAAACGATTGATGAGTACATTCAAAAACAACTTGCTAAAAATAAAAACCCAGAAGCATTCATCATTGAAGCAAACAAGATTACTTTGATATGTCTTATTCATATTAAAAATTCAAATGTTCAAATTTATTTTAATCATAATCAGTCATTGAATAAATTTTTAGGATTTAGAAGGGATATTATTGAGGGAATCGGTGAACATGAAGGTGAAAAGCTTGTTGATATTTTATCAGTAAATTTTATTTTAGTTATTTGTGATATTATAGAAGGTTCATATGTTAATGGAGTGCAAAAACCAGTTTTGTATAGTTTCTTTCTGGTTTTAAAATGAATTAAAAACCTAGTACAGTAGTGTATCTACCGGTTACAATTCCAACTATTAATTCAATTAATATTTGGCTTACTGATCAAAAGCATAAACCATTGAATCTTCGAGGAGAAATAATAACTTAAAATTTAATTTAATTTAAAATTTAATTTAAAATTTATTATTTAAAATCAACATAAACTTTTTTATCTATAATAAGTGGATCATAATTTAAATTGGAAGGAACCTTTACAAATGGATGAGTCGATTAAAAGATTCGAATATCGAGATTATGAATCTTATACGTTAATAGCTTGTAACTCATTAAATACATTAGTATTACCTGATTTAATTTCTGAAAATAATATTCTATGTTTATTAACAAGGTCACATTAGGATCTGAAGGTAAAAATTTAAAACTAGTTCCTTGTTTCTCAATGTTCTCTGTTAGAGTAATATCTCCAACACTGCTTCTTCTTGGTGTTCTTGCTCTCTGGCGTATTTCTGATGTTGTTTTCTCTGCCTTCAATCAATTTATATTCATTATATATTGGTTTAATAAACAAATCATATTTTATACCTCTATTCGATTTAATAGTAGTTCCACTATCCTTTCAAAACGCCTTAGTTTGAATCATTTTTTTCTTATAATTATCATAGCCATTTATGGAAACTTCTCCAGAATTAAAAGTTTCCAAGGTTAGAAGTTTCCACAAAATAAATCCGATGATATAAGAATATCAGTTCAAAATCAACATGAATTTTTACCACCTACTAGAAGTTATATTTATATCGAAGGGTCTTCTAAAAAGGAAGACGGATCGATATTTGAGAAGGATCAACCTGGAACTGGAACTGGAACAGGAAAAGAATTATACATAAATTTAATTAATAACGGAATTATATATTTATTTTCAAGAGTTGATTACCAACTTGAAAATGAAAATATTGAAGGATATTCAAGTCCTGGACAAGCATCAACTATAAAAGGACTCTTAACTTGTACTATCAATTGTTAGAAGGTAGGAATTTTATGTGGGCTCCCGATAAATGTGAAAAATTAAGTCCAAAATTTAATAATCCTGGTTATATGGAGAGGCACAATTACTTATTTAAAAACTCTTCCGGAAATTTCAGCGCAGCTGTTTCTTTAAATCACATATTCGGATTTTGTGAAACTTATGATAAAGTAATTTATGGAATAAAACATCAGTTAACTGTAAGAAAAAAAGAATTTGCTAATGATGTTATACTAAAATCCTCAGATAAAAGTGATGGCGATATTTATAAAGTTCCAGATGGTAAAATTATTTTATAAAAAAATAGCTTGGCAAATCCCGCATGTAACTCTTACAGATAAATATATGGTAAAGCTAAGTAATGATATTCTGAATTTTTTTTTTAAATGTTAGTTTCTTAAACTGACTGTGCGAAACTTTAAAATAAATCACGGAAAAAAAACAATTCGATTGGAGATTAAATGTTACAGCCGGATCAGAGAAACCTAGATTTATAATTTTAGCATTTCAAGAAAACAAAAACGATAATAAAATTATGAATCCCACTATAATTGAATATTGTAGTATAACTAACGCTTGTGTTCAATTAAATAGTGAAAATATCAAGAAATGGATCTTCAACTTGATTTTAATGAAAATTATTATACTACCGCTTATAAAATGTTATTAGATTATTTTAATCATGGACTTCATAAAGAAAATTGTTCTATTACTTTAACAGAATACCCGAACTTGTACTCACTAGTAGTATTTGATGTAAGTAAACAATCTGAAAAATTAAAAAAACTCGGTATCAGATATCAAAATACGAGCAACTTTTAAGAAAAATATATTAAAACCTACAATAGTTTATGCATTAGTATTGTCAGATCGAATTTTAAAATTAGAATCTGATGGGATTAAAATGAATATCATTTATTAGTTTTTTCTCTTAAATAAATGAGATATTATTGTATTCATTGTAGGAAAATAACAAATACTGAAAATGTTTGAAAGGTGATGACTTCTAAAAGTAGTATGCTTAGAGGTACATGCTTGGAATGTGGAAGAATAAAAACTCAATTTACTTCTAATAATCAATGAAAGCCCAAAATTAAATAAAAATATAACAAAAAAATAAACATATAAAAATGAAAATATTATATATAAAAATTTATATATAATAGCTTTTTTTCTTCTTAAATAAATGATGTACGACGATATGAAAGTATATCTTACACCAAATCAGGTAAAGATGTTAAACAACGCAGTAGATAAAAAATCTTCTATATCATTTAGAATTAAACCAAACTTCTTCTAACTCAAACTCAAAAAAGCCAAATTTTTAAAAGGTATATCATTTAATTTAAAATTAAGTATATCTCAAGTAACAGCCTTGGCAAAACACGGAGGATTTTTCAAATCACTTCCAACGTTATTAGCGGCTGCAATTGCAATCGGTTCTCTTGCTGATGGAGCTAGCCCTATTGTTAAAACTGTAAATGATAAAAAAAACAGGTCAAAAGCAATTAGAAGAAACTCGAAGGCATAATCTTCAAATGGAGAAAAAGAAAACAAACGGAAAAGGTCTTGTTTTTGAACCATCCCTATTCGAAAAACTTGCGAGTATTTAAATCTAATAAAAATGAATGTGGAATCTTAAATTTGGGTTCAATTAAAGGTTCAGAAACTCATTGGACATGTTGGTATAAGAATTGTAAAAACTTTTGCTATTATTTCGATTCATTCGGTGTTGAACTTCCGAATGAATTTGAAAATTATATTCAATGCGATATTGTCTATACAAAAATTGAATGAAGTTATTTGCGGTCATTTGTGTTTATTTGTTCATTTTGGAGAAGCCGTATTGAAATTAAATTTTCACCCAATTCTGCAAGAACTTTTTTTTCTCTATAATAAATGAGTGTTAACATCTTTGGTGGTGGACTTGAAAGAAAACATGGACCTCGAGGATTTCGAGGACCTCCAGGACCTCCAGGACCTCCAGTACCTCCATGACCACCAGGACTGTCAGGAATTGGATTTAAATATTTTGAAGAAGAAGGTAATTTAATATGGAAAATAAAAGGCTAGCAAATGTAACTTTTCCTCTAAAAAAAAAACGATGTAACTACAAAATTTTATACAGATAATTTAGTAACAGTAATGAGAAGTAAAGCTGATGAAAAGTTAGACTTATAGCAGGAAATATGAATAAATCAATAATGAATTGAAATATGATGATAATCATATTAAAAATTTTGTTAAAGAAGTGAAAGCTCAACTGTTTGATTTGCATACTAAAGTTTTGATAAAAGAAGATTTTTGAGAATGCTTTAAAAACGATTAATAATAATCAGACTTCATTGCTAGATACTAATAAGAGCGCGTCTGAAACAATAGTATTTCAAACTAATTCAAAATTAGAATCGGGAAAGTTTCCGTTAGTATTAGGAATGAAAGGGCCATCTTCGAAGAAAACTGGTTATGTTATGCCATATGAAGGATTTATAGATACATTTTTTATATTGACATCTCTAGATGATGATCAATATATTTAGGTAAAGTTATTTATCAATGGAGATGAATTTAAAGATTTAGATATAAGTAAATTTAGTGATGCAAACTCTACAATTAATAGAATAAAAAATATTCATCTTAACGAAGGAGATATCATAAATTTCCAGCTACAAGTGATGCAACCAATGAAAAATCTATGCATACTGTTCAAATGTTTTTAAAATATGATTTAGGAAATCTTAATGACTTTTTCGAAAATAATATGCTGGGAGATGAGCCTATTGAGGATTAGGAAATTGAATTTAATGAAAGTGAATATAAAGATGATAAAAATATGTTTGAACATATTTCTGTAAATAACGACTCTAGAAGTGTGATGCATAGCTTAGAAGAAATATCGATAATAAATTAATATAAGCGATAACTTTGGAATGTGGTATATAGTTATGAAAATACTGATGCTGAAATAAAAAGAAAATTTGGAGAAAATATCTTATAAAATTTTTTTTCTCT
>JABUQX010070181.1:42500-52500 GCA_015478945.1 Trachelipus rathkii | reverse complement strand
AAGTACATTAGATATTTGGTCAGACCAACTAAAGCTGCCAGTGTTCATAATAAAATTTATTTCCTCATTTATCTTTATAATTCCTTGAATAAAGAACTCCTGGTGTTTTGTTCTAAAGCTTGGCTTCAGTTATATTTTTAATCTTAATTTCTCGTTTTTATTTTCTTTATTACATTGTTTTACTGTTTTACGTTTTTAATGTTTTAATTACATGATTTTAATTCGTATATGTATAGAGATAAGTTTTTTCTTAATATATATATATATATATATATATATATATATATATATATATATATATATATATATATATATATATATATATATATATATATATATATATATATATATATATATATATATATATATATATATATATATATATATATATATATATATATATATATATATTACATATATATATATATATATATATATATATATATATATACCTCATATATATCATATATATATAACATATATATACCTGTATATATACCTCCCCCCCCCCCTATTTCATTAGTTCTAGTTTTCGAATCTGCACTTCCTTTATCTTCCACTAATCTACCACCTTCTCTTTTGCGCTCTTCCATGAGAAAATTCTTTAGTTTTAAGAAAGCACTATGTAATATCAATTGGGGATATCCGCAATATGAAAACATTTACACAACTGGGATATTCACTTCAGAATGAAACTCCACAAAACTAATTACTATTTCTTTCTACACAACTTTAAAGTTTGGAAGCTAGAAGGTCAAATCCACACAACTTACTTAATTTTGTAATTGTTCTTAAAACTTCTTCCGCGCTAAAGGCTTTCTAGCATACGTGTACAATCAGCTGATTTTTGTTGACGTTCATGTAAACAAAGCATAGTGGGTTTCAACTTGAACAGTTATTTTATCCATGAAATCTTTTTGAATCGAAAAAAAAGGGCAGCTTTCTTTGTAATTTTATCTGTCCGCTTTGAAACAAGAACGGCTAGTTCATAAATCAAAAATTTTCTTATTTGCAAAAATCATTTACTCATAGTTTTTTTTTTTAAGCCATTAATAATATAAATAGCTTGAATATATAAACAACTAATAAGAATGTAGCATAATCTGTAGAAATTTTGGACATTTTTTCAGCTAATTCGTCACAAAATTGTGCATTTGACAAACATATAATTCTTGCAAATTACAACTAATTATGCTATTCTATAATCTATTATTAAATTACTCTATTAAAGTGTATTTAACTTTAACCTAAAATTAAAAATATAAATCAACATTAGCAGAATTTATGATCGTTATTTATTATTATTATTATTATTATTATTATTATTATTATTATTATTATTATTATTAATATTATTATTATTATTATTATTATTATTATTATTATTATTATTATTATTATTATTATTATTATTATTATTATTATTATTATTATTATTATTATTATTATTATTTTTATTATTATTATTATTTTATTATTATTATTATTATTATGAAAGTCATTAATAAAAAAAAATTGATTCCATTGTAAAAAAAAAAAAAAAAAAAAAGAAAAAAAATTTCATGACTGCTTTCCGCCATCATTTCCTTTGTTTACATTTTTGGTAAGAATAAATTCTTCGAAGATAGGGAATAGCAATCTTACGGAATTTGTCAAAATTCTTACGTTTGTGAGAATATTCTCAAAATTTTCTTAAAAATTTGACAAAACGAACGGTTTTTTTGAGAACGTTCTTATTTTTCGTAAGAATTCGTAAGAATATTGCCAAAACGAAAACGGCTTAACTTAATTTTGCAACTGTTCTTAAAACTTCTTCCGCGCAAAAGGCTTTTTAGCATACGTGTACAATCAGCTGATTTTTGTTGACGTTCATGTTAGCAAAGCATAGTGGGTTTCAACTTGAACAGTTATTTTATGCATGAAATTTTTTTGAATCGAAAAAAAGGCAGCTTTCTTTGTAATTTTATCTGTCCGCTTTGAAACAAGAGCTAGTTCATAAATCAAAAATTTTCTTATTTGCAAAAATCATTTACTCATAGTTTTTTTTTTTTTTTTTTTTTTAAACCATTAATAATATAAATAGCTTGAATATATAAACAACTAATAAGAATGTAGCATAATATGTAGAAATTTCGGACATTTTTTCAGTTAATACGTCACAAAATTGTGCATTTGACAAACATATAATTCTTGCAAATTACAACTAATTATGCTATTCTATAATCTTTTATTAAATTACTGTATTAAAGTGTATTAAACTTTAACCTAAAATTAAAAATATAAATCAACATTAGCAGAATTTATGATCGTTATTTATTATTATTATTATTATTATTATTATTATTATTATTATTATTATTATTATTATTATTATTATTATTATTATTATTATTATTATTATTATTATTATTATTATTATTATTATTATTATTATTATTATTATTATTATTATTATTATAAGTTTTACTTTTAACTTCCAATTCTCTGAATAATTTCTTCTGATTGTCATTTAATTTTCTTAATACTAGTCTAGAAAATAGTTTGCAAAGAAAGTAAGAGGCATATTTAAATTTATTAGTTTCTGACCGGTTTCGTCCGTAAACGTCGGACATCTTCAGAGTTTCGATTCTAACATTTGAATGAATTATATAATAAAAGATTTAAAAAATTAAAATTAAAAATTAGATTTTAGATTTTAGTATTTCATATTATATTTAATTTAAGTGACAATAATAAACAGGACAATACGAATAATATCTCTGAAAGCATTAAATTTTATTTTAAAACTTCCAATGCAAAAGACTTTGATAAAGAGGAAAAATGTCTACGCGGCATTATTAACACCCACATTAAATCTACAAGTAACACAAAAATCACAGTTAAACTATACCACAAAACAAGAAAACTTTCTTCCTGCTTCTCTACTAAGGATACCCTTTCAGTTAATCACCATGTCGTGTACCATTCACATGTCCTGAGTCTGACTGTACGTCGACGTATATTGGTTACACGACTAATAGATTAACAGATAGGGCATACCAACACCGCTTTAAACCTAGTAAAATATACGAACATTTATTCACTGAACATAACAAAACAACTATACCTGATATCTCACAGTCATTCAAAATTTTACACTCCTCATGCGAAGCTCAAAAACTGAAAATAGCTGAGGCTTACTACATAAAACATCTAAAACCAGACATTAACATAAAGTTCAACGTATTGTCACTTAAATTAAATATAATATGAAATATATGATCTAATTGTTGTCGAAGATGGACTGATTAAAAATAGAAGGGGGAAAAAAAGAGAGAAGAAACTGGAGAACAACAGAGAAGAAAACTGAAAACTGAAGAACAACATAGAAGAAAACTAAAGACTGAAGGCTGCAAGAACTTCTAACTAAAGTCTTGAATAGCTTTCAGAATTCAAGATGAGAAGGTTTTTGGAATGAGGACCTGGCCAGAGTATCGTGACAATGAATTTTACTAAATCTAATATGTCTGTTTTTAAATTTTATAGAAAGAAGAAAAATATGTTGTATTTTGATAAAATTTGTTGGAGTAGCAAAATTTTCAGCAAGATTTCTTTTTATTTATTTTAATACGTATATAAAAATATCAAAATTTATCTGAAAAATAAATGGAGGAGCAACAATATTTCACGGCTTAGTTCTTTTGGATTATTTAAATTAAAGAAATCAAATTTGGATTATAAAGTTAAAACACAAATTGCAACTAAATTAATCTGGCCAGAGGAGTTTGGATATAGCAACACATTGGATCATATGAAGGTAGACCTCTTCGCTCTGCTACTAAGAGCAGGGAATCTCTTATGTTAATAATATATATATAAAGGGCGACAGGGCTAGCAACCCGGCCCTTCACTTTTCTGCTTGTAGAACTCCTGGACCAGCATTGGAATCTTATGCGCCTAGAAACATGATATTCTGGAGAGCTCTGGGAGAACGAGTTTCGAGGCCAAATGGAAGACGATGCTAGTTCCACTGAAAGGGTGAAACCCTACCTGAGTGTATAACTCAAGGACTAGCGTCGAAACCCATTGCGCCGAGAAATAGTTTACTAGAGAGCTCTAGAATCAAGAGTTTCTGGGCCAGAAGAAAAAAGATGCTGGTCCAACTGACAGGGCGAAAGCCCTACTTGTGAGATGGTAAATAAATAATAAATAAATATGAAATACTAAAATCTAAAATCTAATTTTTAATTTTAAGTTTTTAAATCTTTTATTATATAATTCATTCAAATGTTAGAATCGAAACTCTGAAGATGTCCGACGTTTACGGACGAAACCGGTCAGAAACTAATAAATTTAAATATGCCTCTTACTTTCTTTGCAAACTATTTTCTAGACTAGTATTAAGAAAATTAAATGACAATCAGAAGAAATTATTCAGAGAATTGGAAGTTAAAAGTAAAACTTATATTAAAACAAAAGCTGACATAGAATTTTTATATTATTATTATTATTATTATTATTATTATTATTATTATTATTATTATTATTATTATTATTATTATTATTATTATTATTATTATTATTATTATTATTATTATTATTATTATTATTATTATTATTATTATTATTATTATTATTATTATTATTATTATTATTATTATTATTATTATTATTATTATTATTATTATTATTATTATTGTGCTATTATTGGTATAAGTAGCCTGTTGGAATGAAGAAATTGTGCTCCACAATTTAGTCGGTGTTTTAATTGCATTGTATTACGGATAAGTTGAGTTACTATTTAGGAATTGTAATTACTTAATCTATCGTCTTTTTAATAACTTTTGACCGACGAACACTTTTATGTTCCCACAAGCTATCCGGGCCTATAAAAAGAATCAGTTCAGCTATGTCTTATAACGGATTAAAAATTGTTGATGTTGTAAAACCATTTAATGGAGAAACAGAAATAGAAGCATGGTTTCTGAAGTTTGAAATGGTGGTTAAAACGCAAAAAATGAAGAATTCGTTCTGCCTATGCTTTTAGAGGGAGAGGCATTGGCGGTTTTTCTCGAAATGCCTGAAGAACAAAAGAATTCTGCAGAAGAAATAAAAAATAAATTGAGAAGGGTCTTCGGAGAAGATCCTTTTGTGGCTTTCAAGAAACTTTGTGAGAAGAAATGGAGGGGAGAGCCAATTGATGTATATGTAACTGACTTAAGGAGATTGGCGAGAAGCGCTGGGCTATCCGGAGAAGTGATCATAAAGAGGGCTATGGTGAATGGATTGCCGGAGGGTTTTTCCAGGGAAATTAAGGGGATGGTCAACGTGGAAAGTTGGGATTTAGAAGAAATCCTGTGCAGGGTGAGAGCCATGGTTACGTCTAGTGAGTCGGTTAATGTCGGTGCAGTTGCGGGAGGATCGAGATGGAATGAAGATGAAAACAAAGCTCAGAGAAGGTCAGTGGAGTGCTATCAGTGCGGAGGACCTCATTTACAGAGAAATTGCAAGTCAGGCGTTAAAGCGAATCTATCATGCAATCAATGCGGAGGTAAAGGACATTAGATGTGATCGTAGAATTCGGGGGAGTTTTTATCGACAAGAAGTGAGCACATTTTGGAAATTCGAAAAAAGAAAATAAAAGTGTCATTGTCAGACCAAGAGAAGATGGGAAGTTGAGGGTTGATGATTGCGATTTTTCAGAAGAGTTCAACGGAAAGTTTTGAACGGTAAAATGGAAATGGAAGGGAGAAGAGCCGGTGCTTCAGAATAAGGTAGGAATCTACGGAAGATATATGAGTGAAACGAATAGAATCAAATTTGATGAGGAGATCGAAAAATGGATAGAAGAAGGAATTCTAGAGCCTTGGAGGGGAAAGGAGAGAGGGGTGATTCCTCTGATGGCGGTCGTGCAGGAAAATAAAGACAAGGTGAGACCGGTATTGGACTTTAGAGAATTAAATAAACTCGTAATGTGCCATACGGGGGATGAGTCTTCAGTTTACGAGGAATCAATCAGGAAATGGAGAAGAATTAGAGGTGGAGAGACGATGCTTGATCTGAAGTCTGCTTATCTTCAAATTAGAATTGACAAAAGTTTATGGAAGCACCAATTAGTCAGATATAAGGGGAGAGTATTTTGTCTAACAAGGTTAGGTTTTGGGTTGTGTAGCGCGCCAAGGATAATGACAAAATTTTTTAGAGTAGTTCGAGAAATTAATGAAGGAACTGGAAAGGCGACTGATTCATATATTGATGACATTCTTGTGGATCGTGGAAAGATATCTGTAGAGGAGGTGAGGAAGCATCTATTGAATTTTGGGCTCGTTACGAAGGATCCAGAAAATGTGGTAGGAGGAAAGGTGTTAGGATTTAAGATTGCAAGGAATGCTGAAGGGTTGATTAGGTATTCGAGAGGGAACACGATTCCAATTATTAATAAAGAGGAGATATCAAGAAAAGAACTATTTTCGATTTGTGGAAAGTTGGTTGGGCATTATCCGGTGGAGGGATGGTTGAGGGTTGTGTGTAGTTATTTAAAGAGAATTGCTGAAGGAAGCAGGTGGAATGAGGATATTGGAATAAGGTGTAAGGAAGTTCTTGTTGAAGTTTTGGAAGCTGTAAGAAAAGATGATCCTGTGAGAGGTAGTTGGTTTGTTGAGAAGGGTGAGGAGGGGGTTATTTGGTGTGATGCAAGCAGCATTGCTTATGGAGTGGCGTTGGAGATTGGAAGCAAGATAGTAGAAGACTCAAGCTGGTTAAGGAAAAAGACGGATTGTGGTCACATAAATGTAGCAGAGCTAGATGCTGTCGTGAAAGGACTGAATCTTTGCTTGAAGTGGGGATTGAAGAAAATAACAATAATGTGTGATTCTAAGATGGTTGTTAGTTGGGTGGACAACGTAATTCATTCAAGATGCAGAGTAAAAACGAAAGGGACTGCGGAGATGGTAGTGAAAAGACGTTTGGGTATTATTGCAGAACTTATGAAGGAGTTTGGATTAAGCTTAAGGATAAATTTAGTGACTTCAGAGGAGAACAAGGCAGACAAGTTAACAAGAATATTCGGAAAAAGGTAGAGGGAAATGAGAAATTGCGAAATGGAATTGAAGAGGTTGTATGAAAATAATTATTGCGGGGTAGACAAAACTTTGTATGTTGTCAAAAAGCTTGACTCAGGGGTAAGAAGAGAAGAGGTGGAGGAGTGTGTAAAAAGATGTGAAAAGTGTCAGTCCATAGATCCAAACCCAGGAAGATGCTTGGGCGGAGAACTTGCTGTTGAACAAACTTGGAAAAGGTTAGCTGTTGACGTGACCCATTTTGGTAGGGAAAGGTATTTGTCGTGTGTGGATTGCGAACCAAGTAGATTTGCGATATGGAAGTTTTTAAATGATGAGGGCGGGAAAGAAATCTCGAGGAAGTTAGAGGGGATGTTTCTAGAACATGGTCTGCCTGAGGAATTGTTGGTTGACAATACGGCGTCTTTCAGGTCGCTGGACGTGAGGGAAATGTGTGAAAAATGGGGAGTGAGGTTGAACTTCAGAGCGGCTTTGAGGAGTAATTATATTGGAATAGTGGAAAGACACCATAGCACAGTGAATAGAATAGCGGTGACATCAGGAATAGGTATAAGGGAAAGTTTGTTTTGGTATAACTTCATGCCAAGGGAGGGGTTGAATGAAGAATCATGCCCTTGGAAAATTAAATATAGATACAAATGGAGGCATCCTGAGGAGATATGTTGTCGGTTGACAGTTTTGACAGTAGAAAAATTTAAAGTTAGAGATGAGGTTTGGGTGAAACCAAATGGAGCGAGGTGTACGACAAGGTGTGGGAAGTGGGAAAAGTCACTGGAGTATTATCGGATTGCAAATTGGAAGTTGATGGAATAGCAAGGCATATCTTGGATTTGAGAAGAATATGTGTTTGATCGATCAAGTTTGTTTTGTTCGATCACGGGGGCGTGTGCTATTATTGGTATAAGTAGCCCGTTGGAATGAAGAAATTGTGCTCCACAATTTAGTCGGTGTTTTAATTGCATTGTATTACGGATAAGTTGAGTTACTATTTAGGAATTGTAATTACTTAATCTATCGTCTTTTTAATAAAACTTTTGACAGACGAACACTTTTATGTTCCCACAATTATTATTATTATTATTATTATTATTATTATTATTATTATTATTATTATTATTATTATTATTATTATTATTATTATTATTATTATTATTATTATTATTATTATTATTATTATTATTATTATTATTATTATTATTATTATTATTATTATGATTATTATTATTATTATTATTAGCAGGATTGTGAATACGATTGTCACGGATTGTGAATACGAGTGTTATTATTTAGTTGTAGCCATGGGCGTATGCAGGGGGGTAGGGGGGCACTTGCCCCCCTAAATTTGGCGAAAAAAAAATGAATCCTATATGTTTGCCAGACAACGTTTTTAAGGGTTTATTAGAAAAAAAACTGAAAAAGATACTTCAATCGATATATAAGGAAGTAGTAATTACTAATTACTAACGTATTATAAACTTTCATTTTTTCTAAAGAGTTTTAATGTGTTTTCGTTTACATATTGCCCTGAAGTCAGCTAGCTGTGTGCTTTTATACAGCTAGCTTCTTCTGGTAGTATTCTCCACTAGAACTCTCAGTATGTCGATAGCATTTGGCGGCTGCCAAAGCTGCTAAATCAATGACGGAAAGCGTACCCGTTGATATTAAGCTGCAGGCCGCACATAAAAAAAAAATTGCAATAAATAAAAGAAAAATTACAGCAATTTTGAAGACCATAATTTTCTGTGGAATCCATGACTTACTTTTAAGGTGTATAGACGTGCAGGAGGGAATTTTTGAAGACCTGATTAAGCTTCGAATAGAAAGAAAGTGGTGTTGTGGAATTGAAAGAACATGTTAACGGACAGAAGAATGCCGTCTGGACGTCTCCGATGATTCAAAATGAACTTATCAATTTGTGTGGAGTTATCATAAAAAAATCATGATTGTCGCGGATGCAAAAAAATTTGGCGTCTACTTCATATTGGCCGATGAAATTGCGGATTTGTCAGGCAATGAATAATTATCTATAGGATTAAGGTTTTTCGATCTTGATAACAGGGTTGGTGATTTTTTTGATTTTTTTAAGAAAAAAATCAATTTTGATTTTTTTGATTTTTTCAGATTCGTGACGTCACGCGAAATATAATTTGTAAACAAACTTTTTTTAAGTTCAATATAGTATTATTTTTAGGTGATTTATCCATTCTTTAAAATCAAAATGAAAAATCAGGAAGGGTAAGTAACTGTGATGTAAAAAAAAAAGTTGTTTATACTAAATAAAGACATTATACAAAAACAATATATATAATTAGTCTGCATCTGGCATTAATTTTCAATTTTTAACCCTAGGCCCTAGCTATGGCCTATGGGCTCAAAATCTTAATACTATAACACAATGAAACAGCAACACTAAAGAGTGCCATGGACTTACGGGTTACAATGGCAATAGCGTGGCAACAGTGTTGAAAATTGAAAAAAATATATATTAAAAACTTCATAATATATATATAGTTTTATTTTAATTTTAAATCACTTAAATATATTAAAAAAAATAAAAAAATATATATTAAAAAGCAAAAAAAAAAGAGCTATTTTTTTAATAAAAAAAATCATGATTTTTTTGATTTTCTGACTTTTTTTTTTTAATATTTAATTTTTTTTTTTTTTTGTATATTTAAGTGATTTAACTTCAATAGAAATAAAAAAATTAAAATAAAACTATATATATTATTAAGTTTTTAATATATATTTTTTTCAATTTTCAACAAACTATTGGCATTGTAACCCGTAAGTTCGTAGCACTCTTTAGTGTTGATGTTTCATTGTGTCATAGACTCTAGGCTCTATTGTAAGATTTTGAACCTAGAGCAAAGGCCTAGGGTTAAAATTGGAAATTAATGCCAGATGTAGACTAATTATATATATTGTTTTTGTATAATGTC
>JABUQX010070181.1:32500-37500 GCA_015478945.1 Trachelipus rathkii | reverse complement strand
AGTGTTCTGGGTTGTGAGTTTCGGGCCAGAAGGGAGAAGACGCAGGACCAACTGACAGGGCGAAAGCTCTTCCTGGGAGTTGTTATAGATTATATATATATATATATATATATATATATATATATATATATATAAGGTTGAGCCGCCGCCTCTAATACGAGAGGACGCTGGTTCAAATCCTCCGCGTAGCAGTTGGAGTTTTATCTACCCGGCAAGAATTAAACTCGACTGCGAACACGTTGGTGGCGCTAGTTTGGGTAGCCGGCCTTTAAAGTTCGATTTCCTGTGGTCCCCCGTGTTACCCCTGAGGATAAAGCACGTTAAAACGTGATCATATATAAATATATATATATATATATATATATATATATATATATATATATATATATATATATATATATATATATATATATATATATATATATATATATATATATATATATATATATATATATATATATTGAAGGGTGTGGGTGTGTGAGTTTTTTAGAGCACCACCTTATATAGAGAGATATTTGATGTTGATGAGTTGAAGCGTTGTCACGATAAAGTGGCGTTTCCTCCCGGAGGCTGCTTAGGAGTCGTCGGTGGGGCTAGCAGCCTCCTGCCCTAGACGCCACATAACTCCAAGTGACGAGATGCCGGGTGAGGCACACCCCGCCTCCGAATCCTGAAGCGAGACGTCGGTTAGAGCGAGTAGCTGTCCGGTGAGAGCCAGGTGTGCACACATTAAGGTCACTGAGAAGGTTTCGACCACTCTGTACTCTTACGTGCAGTTGGTCCGCACCTGCAGTGAGAAGCACGGTACAGGCGGTACAGGATGACCGAACAGAGTAGCGCCCAGTAGAAGAAACTTGATTGTTGTTTGCTGATGTTCGTTGTGCCACTCCATTGGCACATGTCACTCCGGGATCACCAATTTGAAGGGGGTAAGTGAGTTGTCTTGAGAACCACCTTCAATAGAGGGATATTTGATGTTGATGAGTTGAAGCGTTGTCACGATAAAGTGGCGTTTCTTCCCGGAGGCTGCTTAGGAGTCATCGGTGGGGCTAGCAGCCTCTTGCCCCAGGCGCCACAGAATATATATATATATATATATATATATATATATATATATATTAAATATATATTAACCGATATATATATATATATATATATATATATATATATATATATATATATATATATATATATATATATATATATATATATATATATATATATATATATATATATATATATATATATATATATATATATATATATATATATATATATATATATATATATATATATATTATATATATATATATATATATATATATATATATATATATATATATATATATATATATATATATATATATATATATATATATATATATATATATATATATATATATATATATATATATATATATATATATATATATTATGCAAAAGTAGGCGAGGTTCAATTAAGTAGTCTTGGATCTAGTATAGCGAATTAACGATACTACCAATTTTAACTAAACCTAAAAGGAGTATAAAAAATTTACACAAACTGTCCTTCCTTTTGATATATCATAGCTTGTTCCCTTTAGTACGCAGGAAATGAAGTCATATGATGTAGGGCTGTACTCTAAAACTCTCTACATCGCAAGAAAGAGTGGTGTTACTTTTGAGAAGAGAGTAAACACTTATAGGGGGGGGCTGCCCCCCCCCCTGACGACGCCCATGGTTACCACTCAGAACTCAGTACTCGCTAACCCCCATAAATATTACTTTAAGTTTCTCAAATATATATATTTTTTTTACTCACCTCGTGACACAAATTTTTTTAATTACAACTGTTGTAGGCTTGTTATTTTATTTATTTTATAACCGAAATAACTTTTTTATATTATGATATTTTTTATTAGCCTTTGAAAAGGAAAAATCTGGAGTTGAACCAACCTACACCGTCTATTGATCAGTGTGAGTCAGGACAAAAATCACTCAATCTTTCCCAGCCCCTAAGTCAAATATATATATATATATATATATATATATATATATATATATATATATATATATATATATATATATATATATATATATATATATATATATAAATATATATATATATATATATATATATATATATATATAGTATATACATATATATATATATATATATATATATATATATATATATATATATATATATATATATATATATATATATATATATATATATATATATATATATATATATATATATATATATATATATATATATATATATATTTTTTTTTTATTTATTTATATTTATATATATATATATATATATATATATATATATATATATATATATATATATATATATATATATATATATATATATCACTCAACCTTTGCCCCCTATATGAAATCCTGCCTACGCCCATGGTTATAGCAGTATTATTATTATTATTATTATTATTATTATTATTATTATTATTATTATTATTATTATTATTATTATTATTATTATTATTATTATTATTATTATTATTCATTATTATTATTATTATTATTATTATTATTATTATTATTATTATTATTATTATTATTATTATTATTATTATTATTATTATTATTATTATTATTATTATTATTATTATTATTATTATTATTATTATTATTATTATTATTATTATTATTATTATTATTATTCATGGTAGTCATTCGACATTTAAAGAATCGGTGTGGGACCAGTCAACCCCAGCGAAATCCTGAGAGAGAACAACACGATGAATGGGCGGTGGCACGATCGGTGCGATGCTTGGTGAGCGAAGAATTCGGTCTCGCTAGCCTTGGCGTCCCTGGGTGTGATCAGTGTTCTTTCTGCTTACTGAATGGACATTGAGCGTCACGTGAGTGTCACAGGAGCGTCGGTAGAGTGTTACTGAAGTGTTGGTAGCACAATTCCTTGGGATACTACAACACCGAAGTATCTGACAGGATCACATAGTAGTGTAGTGATCAGATCAGACGTTATCGCTTATTAAGTTTGAATATTTCTTGCATTTATATGGCCTATGGTTTAATTTGTGTATATATTATTGGGGGCGTACTATAAAGATATTTAGTTATGCTATAGATAGTTGGGGTACTTTTAAGGTGATAACTGCATAATTATATATCCTATAACTGTTCTCTTTCCTTGGCCTTTTACAACTTGTGAAGAAAGAACCCTTGTTGAGATCAGCACATTACATCTGTGATGGCAGCAAATCCGATTACTTTTGTGGCCCGTTATTATATTACAATTTGGCTAAGAACACATTTTAAAAATCTCATTTCTTCCACATCGTACACACATTCAAGCGGAAGAAAATGATCAACAAAATTTTTGTGCACATGTCCAAATCGTAGACAAATTGTAACGGATGAGATAAAAGGTATACCATTTGAAATATAAGATTTTTCCTGTCTACGATTTGAGCATAGGTCCATTTAAAAAATAACTACGGTACTTAGTGTTAAATTTTAAGTGTACTATTGTGTATGTAAATTGAAGCTTCTGTTGGGAATAATTTCAATTTAACTCTAGTTTTGAAATAGAGATAAACAGTAGGCATTATTTTTCGGTTCGGAAGTTATTTGCGATTCGGTTCAAAATAAATTTTATTTTTAATTGATCTTAAAACCACAACCAATCTTATTTCAGTCTCTAGTTAAGTTTTTTAATCTATTTTATATTTATAATTTTTATTACTCTTTTTTTAACCAAACTTCAAAAAATATTGTACTTGATGTTCTAGCTTATTTTCCGTTAAACATTAATTTGGCAGTTTGGGATCTAATCCTTATATATTATAAGCTATAGAAATTTTAAATTACTATTTTTAAAATTTTAATTAAGTCGATTATATATGTGGTCATTTTAAAATAAAATTCAAAAAGTTTTATTTATGATAATTTTAAAATACAAATTTTTAAATAAATTTTAAATAATCCTCATTTTGACAAGCTAAATCTTTGTGTATATGTTTTGTGAAGAGATTTGGAATTGTTTTCAGGAATAGATTCCGTCTTCACATCCGAGTCGGAGAAACACCTTTGTCCAGAATATTGTAGATCTTTGAATCTCTAAGAAAATAAATAGAAATAGATAATAAGAGTTGAAATTTTCACAGGTTTTATTTTTGAATTAATATTACCCTTAATATAATGTAATATACCTTATTTTTATTTGCTGCTAAAACGTTTATGGAACTGGAAGATTTGGAGGAATTTGATTCTCGAGACCTTCTAGGCTTTATTACTGTGTAGGTAGAATTTCTTCTAGGTTCTATAGATTGAGGAAGCGATGCCATGTCACCTTTTTTGAAGAAAATAAGCCAGAACAATAATTTTTGAAAAAATGAACAAGCAAAATTTAGAATGTTTCGAATTTGAACTATTAAGAATTTACGTTAAAAATAAACATTTTAATCTGCAGCTAATTAGATTTTAAAGAAAAATATAAACCAACCAGATCCAAACACGCTGTCAAGGTCTGAAGTGAAAGAACACGTTGGAATGTCGCTTGGGCAGCTGTTGGCGTCATCACTATAAGCAGTAAATTCAATTGTTGGAATTTTAAAGTCGTATTTGAATGAGGTTTTTTTTTCTTCACTCTTATTATTTATATCCTCTGAAATAATTACAAAAATAATCACGTCAATCAAAATAATCTTAAAAACAAGGAATCTTAGCCAATTAATAAAAATAAACTATGCAGCGTGATAAAAATTTGCGTTATTCCACTTCAAGCCTGTCTTTCTTGGCTTCTCTGCCCTTACGAAAGAACTCCGATAATGATTACTATACTCAAAATTAATTAGAAATTTAACGAAATATAGCAAATAATGTAGAGGTCCTAAACGTAGATAAATTAATTGTCAAGTTCTACCTTAAAATTTTCTAATAGCGTTATTACGAAATCTAAAATTTGTTATATGTAAATAAGGAAATAAAAATGACTTACCAAGTTGTAGATAAGATACACTCTT
>JABUQX010070181.1:17500-27500 GCA_015478945.1 Trachelipus rathkii | reverse complement strand
ATTGTATTAATATTATTAATATTATTTATTTTTTAATATTATTAATATTAATAATGTTACTAATATTATTAATGTTACTAATATTATTAATGTTACTAATGTTATTAATGTTACTAATGTTATTAATGTTATTAATGTTATTAATGTTATTATTATTAATATTATTATTATTAATGTTATTATTATTATTATTATTATTATTATTATTATTATTATTATTATTATTATTATTATTATTATTATTATTATTATTATTATTATTATTATTATTATTATTATTATTATTATTAATATTATTAATATTATTATTTATTATTTATTATTTATTATTTATTATTTATTATTTATTATTTGCTATTTATTATTTATTATTTATTAATTATTATTTATTATTATTTACTATAATTTATTATTATTATTATTATTATTATTATTATTATTATTATTATTATTATTATTATTATTATTATTATTATTATTATTATTATTATTATTATTATTATTATTATTATTATTATTATTATTATTATTATTATTATTATTATTATTATTATTATTATTATTATTATTATTATTATTTATTAAATAAATTTATTAATAAATTTTTATTTTTAAATTACTACAATTATTATAATTGCTATAATTTTTAATTATTATTTTTAGTAGTATCAGTTTTTTCCTGATTTTTTGACGATATCCTTCCTACCTTTCGCCTGTAGATCTTCCACGATACTAATGACCAGCCTGAATCCCGCAGAACCGTATGGACGAGGGTGAAATAATCCGGAATAGAGTCTGAAGATATTCAATGTAAATGAAAAAAAAAATCAATTTAAAATTGAATTAATAACTTATTGAAAGAATAAAGATCAGTTATAAAGGGAAAATCTTATAACACAAATCAGTAGGGATGAAATTATATATAATTTTATATAATTTATTGTCCAAATTTTCAAGGGATTCGAAATGTATTAAAGGATGAATTATAGATTACAAAGGATATTATCATGTAACTTCTGGCACACATGGTGCTATCTTTAAGATATCTACAGTCAAAAGGTTTTTGAACACGCCTTTACTTTGACTTACAAATCAACATTTATGTTGTACGTAAACGAAGAAGGCTACGGACTAAAAATATTTGAAAGACATTGAAAGGAGGGGGGGGGGGTTACCCCACCCTTCAGGTGAATTAATTTTATTTTATTTTAAATTTTAAAACTTAATGTTAAATTTGGAGAAAACCTCTTCTCTACAGACTTGAAATCACAAATACATAATTATGGGAAAAAATTACAATTAACTAAATGATTTACTTACTTCAAGTCGAGGATTGAATTATTGACTAGGATAAGTTTGTCCTCAAGCTCTCCACACAAAGTTGCATGCACAGTTTTATCAGAAAATTCATCCTTTCGAGACATGATGTTGAGAGATCCTTTTGAACAAAAGCCTGCAAGCAAAAAAAAAAGTTAAAAAAAGTTATTTATTGAGACCTTCCGTTTTGATAATAATACATTACTATATTTATTGATAAATAGACACTCGCACTATTCCACTTGTGTACAAGATGGTTATAATACTATGACATTACATCAACAAATAAATAATTGAAAAAAAGCTCGGAATTATTTTTAAGAGGACAAATCCGTCAATTCTGGCATAGAAAATAGAATATAAAATATTTTTCCTTACCTGCTAAATTTCTTGATGGTAGAGACAAATATTTGATGCTCACCGCAAATGGTGAAGGAACGTTCTTTCTAACTGTCCATCGGCACAAACTATTGTCGTTATATAAATTTGGATACCCTGGACTGGTCACATTCAGTGTTTCATTTAAGCTTATTGTGTAAACCTGAAATTAAATATATATATATATATATATATATATATATATATATATATATATATATATATATATATATATATATATATATATATATATATATATATATATATATATATATATATATATATATATATATATATATATATATATTTATATATATATATATATATATATATTTATATATATTATATATATATATATATTTTATATATATATATATATATATATATATATATATATATATATATATATATATATATATATATATATATATATATATATATATATATATATATATATATATATATATATATATATATATATATATATATATATATATATATATATATATATATATATATATATATATATATATATATATATATATATATATATATATATATATATATATATATATAAAGCCTTTTATACAGGGACATCTTTGCTCACAGTAGTTGCGGATATTACTGCTGGCATGGCTACCCACTCCCCAAGGATATCTCCTAATCTGGAAGACAAAAAGTCTTCAACGTTTTTATGAACGTCACAACTAGAGTAATTAAATTGTACTATATCCCAAGAGGAAAGAAAAGACGTTTCTATTAAATTCTGAACCATCATAGAACAGACGGGGTAGTTGATGATGTTGGGGAATTGAGCTAAAATGAGGAAATCACCTCCTGTTAAGTGGCTCAATGAAAGAGAAATGATCAGCGAAAGGCGAAGGGTTAAATTAGATTTTAAAAGGCGGAAAATTACGCCTTTTTCTCGTTCGAGCCACGGAAGGCTGTCGCCAACAGCAGCCTCCTTCCGCGGTTTGGCTGTCTTTTCTTGAGGTTTGCCTTCCCAAAGAGGGAGCTTTGCTGGTGGGTAGAGCGAATTCCACACGCGGATAGGCGAATCCAAGACTTTAACCTAGAAAGACAAAGGTCGAATCTTACGCAATGTAAAACAACATCCATAGATATAACAGCCATTGCAGAAAATTGAAAAAAGAATTGAATGTAATTATTTATAAATGAACCATCTCACAAATTTTAAAATTTAGAGAAATATCAGGAGGGTAGTAAAAGGCTCAAACTACATTTTACAAAATAGAAAACCAACATATAAGTTGTCTTAGGAATTAAAATTATTTGAACCAACCCTCATTCCTTTTATTTGTATGTCTAGCTTAAATTTTGAAGCTCGCCATAGAAGTTTTAATGTAATGTATTCAGAAATATACTATGAAGAAGGAGATGTTGAAGTATGATGGATGTTAAATCAGTGAGGGGGTTGGGGTGGGAACATCATATCATTGTGTTGTTTTATGGATCATAAAGTTAGTGGGGGCTTGAATGGAGAGGAAAGAGATAATGAAGGAAGTGGGAAGAATTACGAGTGAGAAGTTGTGAGCAAGGTTATAAGGAGAAAAGTATGTGAGATGACCTGTAAATAAATAAACTATGAAACTGAACAAATCTGAACGCAAGTTGAAGGAAGCCTTTGTTAGTAGTGCAAGAGAAGTATGTGGATGCGATAAAGTAGAAAGTAACAATGTCAATAGTAAGTGGAGGGATGTAGAGGTGATACAAGCGATTAAAAGTAAAAAAAAAGATGCGTGGTTGAATGTGATAAAAAAAATGATAAGGTCTTAAAAGAAAGGTGTATGAAAATATATAAGAGGGAAAAAGGAAGACTATAAATTACATACGCAGGAGGAGAAAAAAAAAAAGAGGTGAGTGAGTTTGGAAATAGCATGAATGAACATTAACAAAGGAATAGAAAATTATTCTGGAAGGAAGTGCGAAAGATTAAAAAAGAATAAAGGGAATCTTCATAGAATAATAATGGTACTTTCGTGATTGATGAAATGATTGTGAGAAGAGAGTGGAGGGAACACTTCGAAAATCTGCATAACATTGGCAGCAATGTGGAGGTGATAGTGAATGTCTATGGGTTTAATGGTGTAAGAAGAAATAGGTATTTTGGGGATCAGTTAATTAGTAGGGAGGAGGTAATAAGTAGAGTGGGAAAGTTGAAGAATGGTAAATCTGCAAGTATAGATGAAATTACTAGTGAAATGATTAAGAATGGAAGCGAGATTGTGGTGGCTAAATATGGAAGTTGTGTAACAAAGGGTATATGGAGGGTATAGTTCCGAATGATTGGAGGAGAGAAGTAATAGTACCCTTATATAGGGGTAAGGGGGATAAAGGGAACTGTAGGAACTACAGGAGAATTAGTTTATTTGAGTGTTGAGGGGAAGTTATATGTTGGTATTTAGTTTGAAAGAGTGCGTCGATTGACTGAAGGGCTGATTGTCGAAGAAGGTGCATTTAGAAATGATAGAGAATGTGTAGATCAAATTCAAATGATTGAGAAAATGAGAAAGATGATTAAATTGCTTTAGGTATTATGGACTTGCAACTGGCGTATGACAAGATTAATTTGGAAGTTCTGTGGCAGGTGTTAGTGATATATGGTGGTGTTGGTAGGCTTCTGAATGGAATCAAAAGTATGCATGTCAATAGCGAAGCGCGTGTAAGAATAAATGAGTTGAAAGCAAATGGTTTAATATTAATAATATAGTGAAACAGCAAGGGATGTGTTTAGTCTCCTATGCTATTTAATTTATATATGGATGAGGTGATGAAACGATTAGAGGTAGAGGAGGTAGGAAAGATGTTAAACTTATGGAGAATATAAGAGAGAGTGGAAGGTGCCCTGCTTATTGTAGGTTGATGATTGATTTTGAATGGCGAATCTGAAGAAAGTTTGAAAGGATTGGTAGGGCAGTTTTGAAAGTAATGTAGGTAAGAGTAAGGTGATGGCAGTGAGTGAGAGAGTTAGCGATGTGAAACGATTTTGAATGGTAAGCAATTAGAATAAGTATCGCAGTTTAAATATTTAGGTTGTATGTTGGATGAAAAGGGAACTGATGATGCAGAGATCCGTAGAAAAGTTCCGAATGGTATGAAGGCGGTTGGTGCAATTTAATCCATGGTGAATGCAAAGGGACTAGGTCTTGAGTGCGCTAGGGTTTTGCATGAGGGTATGTTGTTACCGATGTTAATAGTAGTGAAGCTATGGTGTAGAGTAAGAGATATAGATGTAAGGTATACAATCTGTTTATATGGACAATCTTAGGGGCCTGTTAGGTGATAAGAATTGCTAAAATGAGGAATGAACGAGTTAGGGAGTTACATGGCGTGAAGAAAGTCATGAGTGTATTAAGATGGTTTGGTCATGGGGAAAAAATGGATGATAGTCCGTTGATTAAGCGGATGTATAGTGGGAATGTGCTGGGAAGCGACATGCTGGGAGACCGAAGAAAGAGTGGATTGAGTCAGTAAAGGAATGACTGAAAAAAATTAATGAGAGTTTGGTAGAGGCGAGAAGAAAGGCGCATAATAGGAGTGAATGGCGGGATTAACCCTAACATTGACGAGAAACCCCAATGAGGGTCCGTCGCGGTCTTGTTAAACCCTAGACCCTAGGGTGGATTTTCTACTGAGCGAGAATCTCATTTAAGGGTACGAGGGGATGTTAGGGGTTGCTTCCTTTCGACTGACGTCATGGTCTATTTACTAACTTTTCAATTTCTGGTGTATGCTGCGCACCTCACGCACAATCTTGGAAAGGAGGAAGATAATGATTTTATATATATATATATATATAGCAATATATATATATATATATATATATATATATATATATATATATATATATAGCAGCATATATATATATATATATATGTTGAAAGATATATATTATATGCAGTTATTATATATATATATGCTAATATATATATATAAAAAGATATATATTAGGTTATATGGTATATATATATATATATATATATATATATATATATATATATATATATATTTATATTGTAACAATGTAATGTCCTTACCTTATCATCGCAGTTCGCACACTTCAATCCTACAAATTTTGTGCAGTTATATTGCGGGTCCTGGATTTCTTCGTGCAAGCAATGCGTGATGGAGGGCTCATACCCAAGGCATTCGGACGCCCATAATATTTTTTCTCTCTTCTCTTCTATTGCCTTAGGAACGATTCTGTACACAAACAAAGGGAAAAATGATTCAAATTTATTTGAAATTTTTCAATACTTACAATTTTATATTTACTTTCAGTTACTCTTTTCCAAACATTTTTGATTATCATCATTATCATAACTATCATCACTAACGTTACTACCGTCAACTCTTTTATTATTATTATTTATTATTACCAATATTGCTATTATATTACCATTATTAATTATCACCACCATTTTCATTATTATTATAAAAAAATTAAGTTACAGAAAATAGGACAATTAAAATTTAAAAAGTTCAGAACTTTGATGTTGACTGAGATTGTTTCTCAAATGTCTTTTCCATCCCACTTGAATTATCTCTATCAAGAAGCCAATTTTATTACTGTATAAAATTGAGAATTGAGTTAGTGTGGCAGAGGCCCGGGGTTCGATTTCTGGAGAGAAACTCTTAAGGAAATTCCCCCTCCCTCTACAGAGTAAAAAACAAAAACAAAAAAAAAAACATGTAATTTAAAAACTTAGTGTACTTTATTTTTAATAAATATTTTTTTTTTAGTGAAATACACTGATTTCTCTTAAGTTTTATTTTTACTAACTTACCTTTCGAAAATTGGAAAGCCAAGTTGTCTACACAAAACTTGTCCGACGCGTTGGAGAGAGATAGAATAATTCAAGGCAGACGAAAATCCCCAATTATGATGTCTGTTTTCATCTGACATTTCCGCCATCATCTTCAAAAGAAAATGAAAATTATGGGATTTCAGCACGCACTTTATAGGACTTTTTTCTTGTCTAAGTATCTCTTTGTTTCTATAACAATGGTGTTTGGAAGGGGATACATACCCCCCCCCCCCGAAATTTTGAGGAAATTAAAATTTCACAAATTTTAAATGAAAATGAAAAACGACTAAAAACAAAAATACTTACTCTGAAAATTATGCCCCTCCCCCATCCGGAAAAAATCATGCTTTTTTCAGCCCATCCCTCCCTCCCTCTCCCCCCTCCGAAAAAAAAACGCTTACGCTGGTGATTTATAATTACCTCTTCAGAAGGAAAGCAAAAAGCCCTTGATGAATCTCGGTCGTACAATAAATCAGATTCATTATTGCCATATTGAATCAAAGACAACCTATAGCTGGCAACCTGAAATGTTTATTAAAACGAAGTCAGTGCTATGATTAATATGTTTTTTTTTTTTTTTTTTTGGATTAATTAATGCGAGTAATATGCTAAAATGTTTGGAAAAAAAATCTGCCAAAAAATTTTAATGGTGAAACAAATTTAATACATCTATAACTAGTTAAAATTTGACAACCTTTTCCTTTGAAAATTCTTAAATAAATTTTTTACATACACCGAATACATAATTACGCGTTAACATCTAACGATCAAATTGGAGGGTAACATATCTTTGAAGGGCAACATATCTTCTAAAAATAAACTCTCTCATAAGAAGTGCCTTTAAAAAGAGTTAGGCTACTTTAAAAATATTACTCTAAAAGAGTCACTCTAAAAGAGTTACTTTAATAGAGTTACTTAAAATTTACGTTAAAAGTTTTGTTACTTTTATAACTTTAATGGAGTTACGTTAATAGTTACTTTAAAAGAGTTAGTTTAAGAGCTACTCTAAATGTTACTTTAATCGAGTTAATTTAATAGTCACTTTAAGAGAGAGTGCAATAAAGTGAATTCACAACTTAAGATTTGAAACCGAAGATCCAAAACGAAAGCTCGAGAACAGCAGCAACAAAGTGCAGATTATGCAATTTTCTTTCTAAATTCATGACTAGCATATAAAATTAAAAAAAATATTTTAATGCAAAAATGATCTAGGAGTAACAAAGCTTTTTAAAATTTGTTGTGATTAAAATATTTTGAAAACTTGATTTCAAAAAATTTAAAAAATTTGTAGTTGTAATATATATATATATATATATATATATATAGTATATAAGATGTTATATAGTAAAGTTAAAGTTATATATATAGGTTGAGCAGCAGTGAGCAAAGAAGTAAAGAAGAGTATAGCAGCAGGAGCATATATATGTATATGGGTTATATGCAGCAGTATGGCAAAGTAAGGTTATAGAGGTATATAGATATATAAACGATATATATATATATATATATATATTAAGTATATATATTATTAAAATATAGTATATATATATATATACAGTATATATAGATATTTATTAAGTATATATATATATATAATATATATATATAGAGTAAGAAGATATATATAGTATAGATATATATTGTTATATAAGTATATATATGTATGGTTATTATAGTTATATATAGAGAATATATGTTAAGCATATATATACATACATATATAGAACCCTTCTTGCCTTTGACGACCTGTCACTCTTTTGAGTTTTTTTTTTGTTTTTTTTAATATATTTCTAGTATAAAAGACGTAAGAAACAATTGTGTAACTAACTCACTCTTCATTGCTACTCAAAAATACAGCAAATCTTTGTCTATATAACCCGTAAACATCGAACAATTTTAATCCAAAGAAATACCCAAGGGTAAACCGGGCAAAAATAATAGCAGAGTCGGGGACTCGGCCTGGGAACTACAGTGACCATGCTTTCCTTCTCCGCTGGGAGGATCGTAAAACCCCGCTCTTTGGTATTTGGGTGTCGTGTGGGTTCCTCCGCCCCTCCTGAAAACGTCCCCCCCTCTGGTCCCCGTCGGCTCGAGCCCTCTAATTTTTTATTTTTTATTTTACATTTTTGAAATAAGCTTTTACGCTGATTCCAAATATGTAATTGGTTTTTCTGTAAATGTCAAAAATTTTCGAGATATTTATTTTTATGATTTTTTTGTAATAAGCCCATGCGCCGATTCCAAATATACCTAAATTCTGTAAGTGTCGTACTTTTCGAAGATATTTCATTTTTGAAACAATATTTAACATAAATGTGATTTTTAAAAAAATTATTTAAAATATTTCGAACTTTTGAATCATGTCCGTTACCACTGAAATTCATTGTTGGTATCATATAGTCTATATGAAACGATGAAAAACTGACGGTGAGTCGTAAAACAGAAAACGACCTGTATGGATATATACATATATATATATAAGAAAGATATAAGAGCATAGATATATATATATATATATATATAGCAGCAGCAGTATATATATGCTGTTATATATATATATATATATATATATATTGTATTTTTATTCATAAAGCATAGAGGGGTGTTGCTATATATATATATATATATATTCAGTGAGGTAAGCAATCCTCGGTCAGATTTGGAGGGTAGTCCGTGCCAGCACCTCCGCACTGAGTGTGGTTCAAGGCGGCTCCTCCGCACCTATTCAGACCATCAAACCTCCGCTATCGCAAGTCCGCACGTCTTTTCGCTAATAATGTACGACTTCACAAAAGGTTTTCAAATTATTAAATATTGTAAATAGCATATGATCCTACAAAAATTTATTTATACTATTATATGAAAAAAATTGAATGAATATTTACAAAAACTCAAGATTTTCCTCTTCCTCCTCAATGTCTTCTTCAAAGGACAAGAGATCCATATTAGCTTTCAAAAAGATTAGCTGCTCAAAATTAAAAGCAGTTAAGGCTGACCTCTTTGCCCTCAAAATATCCCCTTCCACCAATACTAAATATTCGCTCTACAGCAGCAGAACTAGGGAGAGGTGTATTATATTTTATGAACAAGTTCAACAATTTCTGCCTATTCTGAAAGGGAAAGATGTCCTTGGTGAGAGGTGAAGTGCTGGTGTTAGTTCACTCCCAGCAGTCCATTGCTAATTTAAGGTCCCTCACCCAACCATGCCTCCTGCTCCTCTGGAAATATTTTGACCACCCGTCCTAACTATAAGAAGTCTATCGTTCAAGACTGTAGTAGAATCCATGAAAGCCTCGACGCCCGCAGAGTCGATGCTAATGTCTTTCGGTAAGTTATATATATATATGAGCAGCATATATAAGCATATATACAGTATATATATATATATATATATATTATATATAAGTTATTATATATATATATATATATATATATATATATATATATATATATATATATATATATATATATATATA
>JABUQX010070181.1:7500-15000 GCA_015478945.1 Trachelipus rathkii | reverse complement strand
CAAATACCAAAGAGCGGGGTTCCGGAGACCTCTCGGGAGGGGGAAATAGTCCTAAAATTCTGTCGTTCCCGGAGGCGCCATCTTTGGTGGTTTACCCTGGGTATTCCTTTAGTTAAAAAAAAAAATTAAAAGTTACGGATCCGTGAAACGTAACTGGTCCTATATATTTTTAGTGATCGCGTCCGTTATCACTTCGAAATTCATTGTTGGTATCATGTAGTAGCAATATATTAAAAACAAAAAAAAATTCAAAACTGACCATTGTGTAAAACAGAAAAGGTCATATATATATATATATATATATATATATAAAAGTATATATATATATATATATAAAAACTTTTTATATATATATATATATATATATATAAAGAGGTATAGATATATATATATATATGTTATTAGTTTTCTACCAAAAAATGTAGTATATATATATATATATATATATATATATATATATATATATATATATATATATGGTATAGAAGTATATGACAAGCTTTTCCTTGTAAATGAATAATAAACTTTATTCCAAATTCTAGTTACAGACTACAGTAACGAAATTGAAAATATCAAAAAGTTGAAATAATTATTAATCGTTGCTTCTTTGAACAGATAATTAATTTATTTAACTTTAAGCAAAATGCAATGGTTTGTTTATTTGTTGCTGCTTATTTATTATTGTTCTGATTTGTATTAGTTGCAATTTTTGCTTTATTTTAGTTTTTTTTTTTATTAGTTTTTATTAGTTTTATTTTTGTTGTTTAAATTATTATTATTATTAAATATTGATTATTATTAAATATTTATTATTATTATTATTATTATTATTATTATTATTATTATTATTATTATTATTATTATTATTATTATTATTATTATTATTATTATTATTATTATTATTATTATTATTATTATTATTATTATTATTATTATATTTATTATTATTTATTATTATATATTTATTATTATATATTTATTATTATTTATTATTATAATTAATTATTTATGTTATTAATTATTTAGACTAATTACTTTATGAAATTATTTCTGAAACTACTTTTATTTTGTACGAAAATTATCCTTCTTTTTTTTTAAGTATATTTGTCTTACTTACTCCACCGAATGTTTTAAAATTTTCCAAAATGAAAAATTTTCGTACTTATTGACACAGTCACTGGCAAATAATAGTGAAAAAAAAAAAAGACTTTTCCCTTTTATTTGAAGAAAGACTTTAAAATCAGAAATTCAGTATTTTAGCGGCATTTTAATCTTCCAAGATAAAGTTAATCGCTAGAATTTTTATGACAACTCTAGTTAAATGTTTTATTTATTTGACTTATAGTGCTTGGAAGCACTGACTTGGGGTAATTGTTTGGATTATGTCGGTTAATCGGCATTTTTTTTTTTAATTAACTCAGCAAACACGAAATATTATTTTTATGAATCTACACTAAAAAACGCGTTGGTCAAGAAAATTGAAAATAAACATTGTATGATTTTTATAATTTAATGTAATTTTATTTGCTTTTTCCAACCATTTTTTTTTTAGGGTAGATTCATAAAATAAATAAATTTCCTGTTTTACGGCTTTTGGGGGAGGGGGGAGGAAATGTCAGTAAAATCATTGGTTCATGTTAAAAAATCCTTACGTTTTTCTCCGACTCATAAAATTTTAGGTTAAATTTTTACAGCTTAGTTTAAATTTTTAAAATATATTATAAAATAAATTTGTTTTTTTAAGAAAGGAGAAGCATTTTAATTTTTAAATACGTTCTTTTTTTTTAAAGTAAATATATGAGCAGTATATTATATCATATATATATATATATATATATATATATATATATGTATATATATATATATTAGTATATATATATATGTTAAGGTTATTGGAGTTACAGAAGAGTTGGGTTATTATTGGTTGTTATATATTGTTATTACATATATATGTATTATATTATACGGCATATATATATATATATATATATATTTATTATAAAGATATTATTGTTATATATATGTTATGCTATATATATTATGTTAAAAAGAGCATATTATTATTATTATTATTATATTATTATCACATACACGAACGTAAATATATAAGAGAAGATATATATATATTATTTATATAGTATATATATATATATATATATTATATATATTATTATTATACTATAATTATTACATATACATACACATATATATTATTGGCTATGGATATATATATATATATAGGCCCTGTTATGTTTTAAGACTCCGTCAGTTTGATTTTTTTTTTTTTTTTTAACATATTGCTAGTATATGATGTACTAACAATGAATTTCAGTGGTGATTTACATATGATTCAAAAAGTTCGAAATATTTTAAATAATTATTTAAAAAACTAAGCATTTATATCAATAAAATTTTTAAAAATGAAATATCTCGAAAAGTACGACACTCACAGAAAAACCAATAGTACATATTTGAAATCAGCGTATAAAGCTTATTACAAAATGCAAAACAAAAACAAACAAAATTTTTTTTTTTTATAAACGAAATATCTCGAAAAGTACAACACTTACAGAAAAAAACCAATTACATATTTGAATCAGCGTAAGTTTATTACAAAAATGTAAAAAAAAAATAAATAAAAATTCCAAAAAAAAAAAATTAGGGGCTCGAGCCGAGGGACAGAGGGTGTGACAAAGTCTGATACCCCGTAGGGTGGAGGAAACCCCTATGACACCCAAATACCAAAGAGCGGGTTCCGAGACCCTCCTCGGGAGGGGGAAATAGTCCTTACCCTGTCGTTCCCGGAAGGCCGAGACCCAACTCCCGCCATCTTTGCGGCCTAATTCCGGTATTCCTTTAGTTAAAAAGAAATTTAAAAACTGACGGAGTCAAAAAAGCGTAACTGGTCCTATATATTTGAATCATGTCCGTCACCTCTTAAATTGACTGTTAGGATCATATACTGGAAATATATAAAAACAAAACAAAAAAAACGCAAAAAAAAAAGTCGTAAAACAGAATAGGTCCTATATATATATATATATATATAATATATATGTTATGTTATATAGTATATATATATATAAGTATATATATATATATGCTATATATATATATATATATATATATATATATATAGTTATATAGTTAGAAAGAAAGAAAGAGTATATATTATATATATATATATATATGAGTGAAAGAGAAAGAGTATATATATATGGCATATATATATATATATATATATAAATATATATATATATGTTATATATATATATATATATATATATATATATATATAGGCACTACTCCTTTAAAAGGATGTTACATAAAAGACAACATCGAAAATCGCTGAACACTACGTAAGTGTCACGTGTTAATTCAAAACCCAATAGAAGTGAGCGGAAGAGCGCTTCACATGGTGCTTTATTTTATCATGTTAATTTTTGTTAACTTTTAATTTTTTTTCATTTATTTTTTTAAGGGGTTTCAGCTTATGGTGGACAGAGGGGGACGAAGTCCCCCTGTCGTCCCTCGCTGAGGCCGAGAGACCCTGACTTTCCATCTGCCATTTAATCTTGGGTATTCCTCTAGTTAAAAAAATAGTTTTGGTAACCCTGACGCTCTATTGCCTTGAAATAAAAAAAAAATTACATCGCTCGTTAGATATATATCGGTTAACATCCTTTAAAAGACTTAAGTTCCTATATATATATATATATATATATATATATATATATATATATATATATATGTTATATAGTTATAATATATATTATATATATATATAGCAAATATAGTTCATAGTATATATATAGCAGCATAGCAGTATATATATATATGAGCAGTATATGGCTATTTATAAGCGTTTGACTCCAGGAGGAAAATCAATAATTAATGTATCGTTATTTTAATAATTTTAGGGTAAATACACTAAATTTTTGGGTAACCTAACCCAACTACCTAACCTAACCTAAAATTAACCCAACCTAATATTAACGGAGTCAACCACTTATGTACGTCCTATATATATATATAGGTATATAGGTGGCAGAGTATATATATATATATATATATATATATATATATATACATATATATATATATATATATATATATATATATATGTTAGTTATGCAGCAGATGTCATTTTTTTCCGCGGATGTTTGATTTTAACATCCGCGGCGATGTTTGATATATATATATATATATATATTATTATATATATATATATTATATAAAAATATTATGTTATATATGTTATATTATATATATATATATATATATATATATATATATATATATATATATATATTATTATTATAAAAATATTATGGTATATATAAAAAAGTATATCGAGTTTAAGCCAATAACTATTAATATACTGTTACTCAGGGTAAAAATGGAACCCAACTCAAATGCACCCCAACCAACTTTTACCCAACCTCTCCTTTACTGAAAGAAATTACAATGAGTTAGTATTCCTTCTTTCACTAGTATTGAAATTCAAATATAAGAAGGTTGTGCTTTGAGAAACATCAATCTTTCTGCCTTTTCTGCTGAGAGAGTTCTGTTTCTCTTTTTCATCATATAGTTATTAACCCAAAGTGTATTGCTAAATACTCTCATTTGAACACTAGTTGTGCAGGACAAGCTGCTATTCCTGCAAGTTTATTTTAAGCGTAAATATTTTTGCTTAACTTTCCACCAACTGATAGGATTATCATTTTTATCTAGTCGTTTTTCTTGGTGATAGTTTTCAATCATTTGCACTACATCTTTTGGTAATGCTTGTGTTTCTTCATCACTACTGACTGTAGAAATTCCCTTCCAGTGTAATCGTGAATGTTATTGATTTGCTTGTAGAAAGTGTTGGTTCTTGTAGATTTCATTTTTTCCTTTAATGGATGGCGAATTAATAGACTGTTCGGATTGAAGTTTTCAACTGCAACACAAAGTGACGATTTAACTTGTTCTAACATTGTGTTGCAAAAACTTGGATTTATAACGGATCGCGTAAGTTGCAATGAATGAAGGTCATTAGGATCCAGAACCAAAGCGTTTTTTAGCTCTAGTTTTGTTACATCTTTCATTCTTTTTAGATAAACCGTAAATTCATTTTCATTTGAAGATGTTCAAACGCTTCATTAAAAGGAGATAATGGCACGTATCGGGAGACAGGCTGTGTAGAGGTGCTGATTTTTTTTTTTTTTTTTTTTTTGTAATTTGGTCAAATGGTTTCAATACCTTAATGTGGTATGATGCCATTTTCCATATTAGTAAGAATGTTAACTTTGGAATACAAACTGGCGTACAAAGCAAGAGGTTCTCTTGAGCGATACCATTCTTTCCATCATATAACATGTACTATTCCAGCGAGTTGGAACATCTTTGAAAACAGTAAGTTATGGAATATCGAGCCGTTTTTGAATTGCCTTCAACTCATTTTCATTTCATTTCATTTATTAAAAAATTCTTTATCAAATCTTGATAAACATCTGCGCAACATCCGCACTGCAAAGCGCGGATGCGGATGCGGATGCGGATGTGGGTATGCGGATGCGGATGCGGATGTTACCTGCATCACTAATATATATATAGAGGTGGAGGCAGATAACCCACATGATCCATATATATATATATATATATATATTTATATATATATATATATATATATATATATATATATATATATATATATATATATATATATATATATATATATATATATATATATATATATATAGTCAGCCTCCAGAAAGCAACATGCACGTAACTAAAAAACTATAACCTACAGGAAAATACATAGCATTTTATTAATCAGGAGACATTTTTATGGATGAAATTAAAAAAATATAAAAAAATAACGCTTTTGAAAAATTTAAAATTGTTAAAAAAGTTTGAAAACTATGATAATTATCATTTTTGAGAAGTAAGAAGGAGCTCTGGAACTCCGAAGGAGCACGCAGAGGTGCCAAATGTTGAATTTTCTTTAACGCAAAGCTAAATCCCACGGGTAAACAAGAACGATAGCAAGAGTCGGGGTTTCTCGTTGGGACAGAGGGGGAGACGAAGTCCCCCCTCTGTCCCTCCTTCGGCTCGAACCCCTAAAAGGATATAAAAAGAAAATAATATTTTCCTCCAGCGTAAACTTAAATACTATTTGGCAACTTTTGCTCTCGGGAAGTAATGTACGGATACAAGGTCATTCACACCGTAAGCTTGCTAGATCTAAGATTATACTAGTATTTAAGGTATTAATAAATATTAGATTAAGAATTTTTTTTTTTTTTAAGTTTCATCGATCAAATTGTTTTCTGAAATCAAAAATATTTTATTTTTTTTTCCTGTAGCTGTTATAATTTTTAGTTACATGCATGATGCTTTCTGAAGGCTGGCCTATATATATATGTTATATATATTAGTAGCATAGTATATATATAAATATATATATATATATATAAGGTTGTTTGGTTAAGTTATATTAAGTTATATTCTATATATATATATATATGTATATATGATATATATATATATATATAAGAAATAAATAATTTAATGAAGTAAATTAAACAAATAAATAAAAAAATAATGTAATGAAAATAAATAAATAAATAAATAAATAAATAAATTATATATATATATATATATATATATATATATATATATATATATAAATAGGTAAGTATATATATATATATATATATATATATATATATATATATATATATATATATATATTATATTTATATTTATAAATATATTTATATATATATATATATATATATATATATATATATAATCAAAGCAATTTTTCTCGCCGAGCTTAGTATGTAATAAGAGGAGGCCTTAGTTATTGATTTCAGTAAGACTTTTACATATTTATTTTAAAATTTACAGTTGGTCTTCATAAGATAAATAACGTGCTGGTCCTTAATTTCTGTAACTTCAGACGTTGTTATTTGAAGAACTCTAAATAAAAATTATAAAAATTTTTGTTAAATTATGTAAAACAGTTGAAATATGAAAAGAAGTTTAAATTTCATAAATTCTCTTGCTTTTATATTTTTGAAAATGGTGTGGTGGTGAGATGTTGTTAAGTGTGGGGTTGAACATATATTCTCTTTTTTGTAAGTTAATGTTAGGAAATATTTTATGCATAATGATTCTATGAGTTTTCGTTTGGTAGGGTCTAGTAACATTTAAGATGGAGCACGTATCTTTTATATTAATGTTGTGATTGAGACCAGATCTATGTGAGGTAGAGCAGAATTTTGAGAGTCGTATGTAAGATCGTGTTTATGTTGAGAGAGTCTTCTCTGTTGAAATCATTTGTTTCAAATAACATTGAGGGGCATTGATGGCATGGGATTTTGTATATGCTTTGTGAGATGTTATTTTGTAAGTGAGTTGGAGGTTTGAAGATTCTTTTGAGAGAAGAGGTGTTAGAGGAAGTTAGTCTTAATGATGAAGGTAAAGTTTGGAGGATTTGTTTATGTGGTA
>JABUQX010070181.1:0-5000 GCA_015478945.1 Trachelipus rathkii | reverse complement strand
ACTGAACCTCCCCGTCGTCCCCTCGCTGAGGCCGAGAGACCTCTGACTCTTTTTGACATCTTGATGATTTAATCTTGGGTGTTCTCATTTTAAAAATAAAAAATCATTGGCAACCTTAATGTCAGATATTGCCTTAAAAGACTGAAAAATCGATTACACGTTTGCCCGATATATATCGGTTAACATCCTTTTAAAGCGAAAGATATATATATATATAGCATATATATATATATATATATAAGGTTATATATATATATATACATGTTATATATATAGTTAAGAGCATATATATAAGGTTATATGGTTTATATATAGTTATGTCTTGTAATAACTACTAAACTTCACGTAATGTTTAAGATACTGATTTACTTGGCCCTAGTTAGTTTGAATCTTTCGTCAGAATATAAAAAAAAATTGTAGCTATTTTCCTTAAAAATTTTGAAATATATTTACCTGAGACAATCGCTTTATGTCTTGTAAAATGCAATGAAAATACTGTATGAAGCCTTGTAAAGTGCATTCTCTTTATAAATATGTATTAAATGACAAAGTATTATTTAAAAGTCACTAAATAAATAAATAAATCTTTAAATTTAAGTTTGCACAACACAAGCGAAGTCAACTTAATCCTACAAGGTCAAAATCCGAAATAGGCGATTTTTTGTTTATTAACGCTGGATAACGATCATCGATATAAATATATCGATATATCGATGATTTAAATATATCGAGGGAGTATTCGATACGATTTCAAAAACACTGAATATCGGTGCTAGACGAAAGATTGAAATAAGCTCATATATTATTATATATTAAAGAGCAGCAGTTATATGTGCTACAGGCGATATATATTGTTGTTGTGTGCGATATATATATATATGCAGCGTATAAAGTTATTAAGAAGAGCAGGTGTAAAGTTAGATTAAGTATCTGCGAATAAAAATTTAGCCCGGCAATTTAACAGAAAGCGTAGCAAAAGTGTTTTTAAGGCGCAGGCAAGCTTCTGAATTATGCCAGAAGCTTGCCACTAAACAATTTTCTAAAAATTTAACTTAACTTAACTTTTCTGAACTTAGAAATTTTTTTGAACTTAGAAAATTTTTTCAGAAAATATGTGGAGTCCTGTGCTATACCTTTACCTATATATATATATATATATATATATATATATTAATTAGAAATATATATATATATATATATATATATATATATATATATATATATATATATATATATATATATATGCAGCAGCAAGCCAGTGTTATTTGCATGATATATCTGAAAAATTCCAGAAGCAAGTAACCGATAACATATGTGGAACAAAGTGTATGAAATTTTAAAGGGAAAATAAAAATTTTTTATTTTTTGTTTATTTTTATATCTCCAAAACCACGATAGGTAGAAGAAAACTGACAACATATATGGAATCAGCGTATAAATTTTATTTAGGGGGCTCTGTTTCAGATTTGGTGGACAGAGGACGTTTTAAATACCTTAGGAGGTGAGGAACCCCGCGACACTCAAATACCAGAAAAGAGTAAGTTCCGGAGACCCCCTGAGGCGGAAATAGTCCCACCGGTCAAAAATTTCAGGAGGCCGAGAGATCCCTGACTCTTTGCATCTTTGGGGTTTACCCTGTGGTATTTTAGTTAAAAAAAAATCTTTTTTCATACATATTTTATTGTACGCTGATTCTAAATATGTTATTAATTTTCTTCTACCTACGTAGTTTTTGAGATATAAAAAAATAAAAACATATTTTTTTTACTCCATTACTATTTCTCATACGCTGATTTAACCTATATAGTTATCAGTTTTCTTTGTACCTATTTTTTTTTTTCGAGATATCATGCGGGTAACTTCTTTAGTTTCACCATATATATATATATATATATATATATATATATATATATATAGGGAAGTTACATAAATATATATATATATATATATATATATATATATATGAAGAAGTTAGTAAGAGTATATATATATGTCTATATATAATATTATATATATATATATATTATATATATATATATATATATATCACATTACGGGAAATACTTAGGAATACATTCCAGAAATTTTATAAATCTTTCGTCGCTTTTCCCATATAATTTGAAAAATAAAAAAGAAGCCAAATATCCCAGTAGATGCTTTTTTGAACGTCCTCTTGATGGTATTGAAAACTTGACCTATTAAGAGAAAATATTATATTAAAATTAAATGTTCATTGGCCTTTTTTTGGTAATGCTTAGTTAGCTTACATAGCTATTTTCTTAAATTTACTTAGGTTACGTAAGGGTGAGGTTTTGTTGGGTTAGGTTAGGTTAACTTAAGTTTTGTTGGATTCCTTTGGGAGAAACTGAAAATTCACGTGTACATGTTTTACAACGAAAAAAGAACTTTTCGCCTTTTTTCTTAATGTCACATTCAATATTGCATGCGTTACATTTCTTATTCGTCACAATTAATTGGAAATATTGCAAAAACTTAAAAGTGACCAGTCACTTGAACAAATTTCGTATATGTCACTTACATCCATTTCTGCTAAATACTAATAATTTACGAGTAAAAATATAAATTTATAGTTTAATTTTTTTTTTTAAAACAAGTGAAGCTACTTTTCTCTCATTTTTTGGTGTTTTTTATTTTCTTTTAAATTTAACTTCTATTCACATTAAAATAAAAATTGTTTTTATAATCTTTTTCTATTTAGTATATTCTAAAATCAACAATCATACGATAGGTAAGAAAAGTATATGTATATTGTATATATATATATATTATTATATACATAGCTACATTGTGATGAAGGTACTAAGGCTACAATATATGGTTATAGCATATACATATATATATTAGTTACAGAAGGTTATATATATTATTATTAAGGTTATATGCACATATATTAAGGTTAGTTGAGTAGTTACACATATATACATATATTATTATATAAGATATATATATAGATAGTGGTTAATATTATATTATATGTATATATATATATGTATTGGGTTATGAAAGAATTGCTAAGGTGTTATATTGTTATATATATATATACATATATTAGATATATTATTGTTATTGGTTAGCTTCATATACATATATATTATTGTTATTTCATATTTACATATATATATATTATTATTATTATTATTTCCATATTATAATATATATTATTGTTGTTAATACTATATATACATATTGGTTAATTTATATATACATATTATATAATATATTTATATTATTACATATATGTTATTACTTCTTATATTATTATTATTATTATTATTATATTTATATTAATATATATATATATATTTATACATACATATACATATAGCTTCTATACTAAGGAGGAAAGGCAGATTTATATATATATATATATATATATATATATATATATATATATATATATATATATTATATATATATATATATATATATTATATTCTTAATAAAGATATATGTAATAGATATATATATATTTAAGTCAATATAGAGGTTATATATATATATATATATATATATATATATATATGGTAATTGTTACCCAGAGGGTTGTCACCCCGATTTTTATGAAAATCACAGGATATACTCCAAAAAAAATAATAATGAAGAATAATGAAAACGAAAATTGTCGCTTCTTTAGAAAAAAAAAGTTACAGCCTTCCAAAGTTGTTAAAACTCCATAGGATTTTGTTTGCTAAAAACTAAAATTTCATTGTAGGTATTGAAATTTATAGGTTATACTTTAAAACATATGAAAAGACTAACGAATAAGTAGCCCTTTAGAAAAAAAGTTACAGCCTCTGAAAGTTTAAAATTTTCCTATAGACTTTCTATAATAAAAAAATTAGGGCCTCAAAAGGTTTTAGGCCATTCTAAATTAGGTTATGATAAGATTTGTTAATTCTACATAGATTTTCTCTGTGTATACCTAAAGCAAAACTTATCATAACCTGGGACTGCAGGCCCGAAATGAGACCTAATCCCTGGATCGGATCAATCTTTTAAACAACTTTGAGAGGTTTGCAACTTTTTTCCTAAAGAGAGCGACAATTTTCGTTTTCACAAGTATTTATTGATTCATGATTTTCCAATCATCACAGGTAATAAAAATCGGGGGTGACATCCCTCTGGGTAACAATTACCATATATATATATATATATATATATATATATATATATATATATATATATTATATATATATATAGTATATATATATATATATATATATATATATATATATATATATATATATATATATATATATATATATATAGGGTTTCAGATTTTTAGATTTCAAATGAAACTTTTAAAATGCGACTAACGCTTAAAATGTGGATAACTAAATTTTCAAACCAAGATTTTATTTTGATACATTCTACGGAAAAGTAAACTATGATTTTAATATAAGTGGTATCTTGTATTCAAATCATAGTTTACCTTTCCGTAGAGTGTATCAAATGTCTTTTAGTGACTTACATGTTTACGATGTTTCAACTTTTAAGAAAATTTTAATGGTTTCAAATCGCTCTTATAATTTTTTACTGATTATGAACTTTTTTATTTTATTTTATGCTAAATTTTTATTTGTATTGAGGGTTTTGTTTTAATAAGTATGTTAAATTTTTATTTACTATTTTTTTTTTATGTTGAGTTTTTAGACTTTTATTATTTCGAGTGATATGCTTGCCTTCTCCTTGGTTCGCCTAATTAAGTATTTATTAATGCTTATCTATGACTAGATTATAAGTAAGATTTTATATTTATTTCATCATATTTTAATTATTATTACTATAAAATTTTAAACATTAGATTAAATTATAATATATATATATATATATATATATATATATATATATATATATATATATATATATATATATATATATATATATATATATATATATATATATATATTAGTTAATAAAAACGCAAGAAAGCGTTTCACGATAATGCGAAAACGTTGAACATTATAAATCATACACTG
>JABUQX010070180.1:0-20465 GCA_015478945.1 Trachelipus rathkii | reverse complement strand
TAATATATATATATATATATATATATATATATATATATATATATATATATATATATATATATATATATATATATATATATATATATATATAGATATATATATATATATATATATATGTTATTATATATATATATATATATATATATATATATATATATATATATATATATATTTGGGCTCTTTTAGTTGAATCGATTTAGATATTGCCTAGTTATTATAGCAATATAATTAATTAAAGTTATAGATGAGGGTAATATTCATTGAGTGTAAATCAATTTAAATGTTATTTATTATAAATGGTACCATTAAGGAAGTTGGAGATTATTTTTGAAGTTTAATTATTAAAAACAATAAGTTCTAGACTAAAGTATAATTGGTTATAAAACTTTAAAATAAAATTATATTTCTTTTATTATAACCAGAAGAATTCTTACTAAGTAAACTATACTTCATTTCAAAAGGTGTCCAAAAGAGCGGAAAACTTTTTTTGATCCGCACGTGTAAGTCTGCTAATGATCGCAGACCTCCAGTCCGCACCTATTATGGTAGTCCGCTCGGAGCGGACTAGCGGACTAAAGAGCGGAAGTGCCCACTCTGATATATATATATATATATATATATATATATATATATATATATATATAAATATATAGATAGGAGAACATTTCTGTAGATATATATATATATATATATATATATATATATATATATATATATATATATATATATATATATATATATAGTTTGATTCCGCCGAATCTCTTTCCTATGAATTTTGGGGTTCATTTCCTACCGCAGTAAGGTCTTGTTGGTCAAGGAAAATTGTGTTACATGTATTTATTAACTAAGTGGATTTGAATGCAAAAATTGTTCATTCTTGTTCATTCTTGCTGCAACTCAATGCATTTGGAAATTTCGGCCACCGTGGCCGTGGTTTCGCATTCAAGCTACCGGACCTTCTTATGCTAGAAGCATGAGAGAGAGAGAGAGAGAGAGAGAGAGAGAGAGAGAGAGAGAGAGAGAGAGAGAGAGAGAGATTGTTCTGTTGTATTTATGGACATTGAGATTAATGTAATTCATTATGCCGTAAACTATAATGAAATACTACAGAAAATCTACTAACGATAATTTTCAGTCCGTTCAGGTAGCCAGACAGAAGTTCGAACTCTCGCGAGAGGAAAGTTAAGACCTTTAAACTTGAAAAGACTCTACTTATTCCACTTAGCTACCATGAACTCATATATATATATATATATATATATATATATATATATATATATATATATATATATATATATATATATATATATATATATATATATATATATATATGAACCTTTTTTGTGGGATAAACACAGTTATTATTTGTGCTATTATTTTTATTTATTTATTTTTTTTGGAAATTATGTAATTAAAAATTTTCCGATAGGAGTAAATATTTATGACCTTTCTTTTTATACCCTCCCACTGTTATTTTTATTAAATATTATTTTAGTTCTTTTTTTTTATATGGGTACTTAAATTTATTTTTAGATAGTTTCCAATTAAATATTTTTGAGAAAAAAAATCAATCTAACAGAAAAAAAAGTTATTCTAGTTTTTTTTTTTTTTTTCCTGCTAGATTTTGTATTTAATTTAACTATTTCTTCCTAACAAAACAACGAAACCTAACCTAACAACCTAACCTGACCTAACCTAACCTAATCAGCTTTACATAATATGACCTATCCTCCTTCATTAACTAAACCAACCTAAGATAACCTACCGTATCAAATTTTAATCTTGCCTCCTTACCTACAAAAATAAAAAAAAAATGCTAAATCTAAAAATAAACAGGAGAGGATCAAATATTTTTTAGGAGATAACTTAAAACTGTTAAGTGATATCGTATTTAAATTGTCATTTTTAAATCAGCAGGTAAAATTTATTTTCAAATGTCTTCTCGTGTTAAATGCAAAAATAACTGTTAAAGAGGTGTCATATTTGTTGTTCACAACTATAAAACATATTCAGCTTTTTAACTCTCAATTAAATTTTATGTTTATATATTATTGATATTTTCATTTATCTTATTTTATACCATATGAGGATATCTAATTATATATATATATATATATATATATATATATATATATATATATATATATATATATATATATATATATATATATATATATATATATATATATATATATATATATTATGGATAAAAACCTTCAGTTAAAAAGAGTAGAGGCCGACGGAACCTGCAACCAGAGAAACAAAAAAGCACCAATCTTTCATTAATTGCTTAATGCACTACATGTTATTTGAAAGTGTGTTAGTTGAAAACGTGGGAAATGTAGAGTGAGGATGGTTTTGCAGAATTTTCTAGTAGAGTATTTAAAGGAGGTCATAGAGGTTAGGTTTATGGTCAGTTAGCTGGGCAGAGAAAGTTATGAGATAGAGTTTTAAAAATAATGAAGGAATATGATCAAAAAAAGTATTTTTGGTTTTTATAAGTTCAGAAAGAGAAGAAATTTTACGAGAAGAGAAAATTAGAACATAACGAGCAAATAAGTTTGAGAGATTTAAAGAAGATGGAATAGCACTTGTGTTGTCTAAAATTAGAAGCAAAGATTTAAGGAAAGATCCTAGCTTTAGCATTAGGTAAGACGGTTGTTGAACCTTTCCATGAAATAACAGGAAGGATATTTGATGCAAAGTGAGAATATACACTTAAAGCAAAGAATAAAAAAAACGGAAAGATGAGAAGGAAGAAAGATTTTGAAGAAGCAGAAATATTGATAAATTTTCCTAGGAGTAAAGAGATTTTGGTAAGACGGACAATATATTTTTATGATTTCATGACGATATGTTGAATACATTTCTGGAGTTTGGAGACGATAGCAATTCTTGAAAGCAAGTAGTAGTAGTAGTAGTAGTAGTAGTAGTAGTAGTAGTAGTAGTAGCGTTCTTGAATCTAGTAGCATGTTAAATGTCAGTTATGGTTACACACTATGATGACGTATACCTCTCCTTAAAGCTGTGACCATTTCAAATGATGGCAAAGAAATATGACTCCAATTAGCTGAAATTTAGTGAAAAAATTACTTTTCCCCTTGGGTGGTGTTCATTTTTGTGAAATTCCTGTAGATTGAAAAAGAAAACACAGATAACACAAGATAATATGAAAAGTTAACAGTATCAGAAGAAGGTTTATAAGCTAAGGAATGGTTTAGCATTTTTGTTTACCTTGGAAATTAAACTGTATGCGATTTTACTAGCAAGATAATAAGTTTTAGTTCTCAAACTTACATTTTACTATCTAGAGAATAAGTTTTCAGTTTTTAAAATTCCAATACCACCCCATAAGCTCTGATAGCTACAAGTCTCTATTCTAGAATCAAGTAACTTTCTTCAAGCCACCCCCTCCATTCCTCTCCACCTAGCTATAAACTGATATTGCATATACACACATTTCAACCCACATCACTATTTCACAGCTTCCTTTCATCTTCGTTTCCAAGCCTCACTAGCCAAAGCAAATCAAATTTAATAACCGCTTTGTTATACAAATCCCATCACCCCTCCCTCTTCTCCTCGTCATCTTATTCATTCTGAAAAAAATTCCATGTACCCAGACGAAAATAAATATCATAAAAGAATTTCACCGGAAGAACAGGGTCGACTTACGGTTGGTCACGACTATGGTCCAAACCATGCATAAAGACTTCCTAGCGAAGACGAAATCGGATAGCACGAGTTCCACAAACCCAACTATCACTGTCTTTTAATCGACTTCTATGACACGCAGAATCCCAACTACCTCTTGATAACTCCTCTCTCCCCCCCCCACACAGGATATATGAAAAAAAAGAAAAATGTTGTCCTCTAGTGTAACATAGTTAAATCATACGTAATTGTAATGGTCATGTAAATGTACGATACGGAGAGAATAAGATCTCAAAGTGTAGAGACAGAATAAGTCCGTCAATATAGAGCGAAAAATGGGAGGGCAGTAACACCCCACTGAGCCAACAAAGAAAAGTACATTAAGAGCCTCATAAAAGTGCCTACCACCCCGCAAGATGTCCAATGGGAGTTCAACTCCAGTTCATAACGAACAAATTCCGGTAAGCGGCTACTTCCCTCCCTCCTACCATCTCACACCTTTAACATTCAATATTTAAAGTATAGAGACCAAAAAAATCCAACACTTTGGAGTGAAATCCAAGAATCAAGATTTTGAAAGGCTGCTATAGCGAGAAATTACAGTAAAAGGCGAAATTTTTAAATAATTTTGACCTCTAAATTAGTGGAAATACAACTCTTACTTGGCTCCTAAACCAAAATATCAAGCAATGTTATGTTATAGAACAAACACTAAATATACCTTCAAACACTATAATTTCAATCAATCATTTACATTAATAATCCACTACCTCTCTACCAGTTAATTTATAGTTAATAATTCACATACCACGAAACAACCGTACAATTGTGGCACACACAATTAAAAGACTATAAGGCGAAACAAAAAAAGAAGAGTATTTAAAAAGATTTTTTGGCAATTCAACCATCTACTTACTGTCACCACCATTAACCCACTATAACTAGAACAACACACCAACCCATTACAAATGGGACAAGCCAACCTCCTCAGAACTTAGGTTATGGAACTGAAACATACAAGCTTTTTAAAAGGGAAGCGCAATTGTTAAATATTTTCAAAATTTTCAATTTAAGAAAATATTACTTTCACACACACAAAATAAAGAGTTACTACACTCTCTTAACCCACGACCTACTCAACTGTATATAATATATATGCTAGTAGTAAAATAACAACAAATGTCTAAATCATCAACTATATACCCCTAATAAAAGCATTACTAATACAGAAAAATATTCTGTAAAGTCAAAAACGGCTACTGAATAATGCAAACACTTTATTGAATTAATTCCTATTGAGCCTAAAAAAAAAAAATAAATAAGTTATAAATGTACAATACTCTTGATACATCATATTATCCTGTGACTTCAACCCATTAATCCTTAATTTTTCACTTTAATAAATTCTTATATTTAAAAGAATTTTCAGCCACTAGAGTATCGAAAGAATTAGCCTAAAATAATGGCACACCACCATTAAAAGTGAGTATGTACATAAAATTACTATGATGCCTGGTTTGAGCATTAAGAAAATAACCGTGTACGCCAGAAACAGAACCCACCCCAATCCCAATAGAAAAGAGTAAATAAAGCTAGCCTGTGGCAAGACTAAGTAATAATAGAAACCTCACTAAACTCACCAATTGTTGGTAAATTACGAATCACAAACTAAAAGCCATAAAGCTCATATACAGCCATTCAGACCATTCAAAGCCCTCATTCCTTCACCTCCTTAGCTGAAATTTTAAAGAAAGTTAAATACTCACAACTTCAAATATTCGAACAACAAATAAAGACTTTTCCTTGAATAGCACAATGGCCGTTTTACATACGAGCTTGAAAAAAAAATCTCAAATCTACTAAAATAGGTATGTTTTCGACTTGCAAGAAAGACTAAATGATAAAAGAATTTGGCGGAAACCACCAATAATAAAATACCCAAATATTGGAACCCAAGGAACCGACCACGAATACATTACAAAAGAGCATACTCTCACAGTCCAACATAAATACAAAACACTTCCAACTCTAACCTTATTGATCTAAAACTCCTCAATAATACAAGCCAGATAACCACCGAAAAGAATTGCTATCAGAAATGAGAATGACACACTAAATTTATTTGTCTAACAACCAATGCAAAACCCCCTAATAAATTAAAAGAAAGTGAATAAATATAATAATGTTAATTAAAAAATGAATAACTATGCGAATTTGAATCGATTCGCACTAACAGTGAAAAATTCACAATAAGCATTGCTCGTAACAACCTTTGACCTTGTAGGAAGATGTAAATCTCCCCGTGCAAGAGCCGCCATTGCTAAAGAGAATGGTATAAAGGTCCTCCGGAAGTGTTCACCGAAATTAAAACGACTTTACAGGAGAATAAGAAATTTCCTTACGCCAAAAGCCACTCTTTTTTTTTATGCTGGAAGTTAATGTTCACCGTGGGTGCTGACAACGCGACACCAGTCAATAACAAGAAATAATCCTGCAAAAAGTCAAGGGATTAGTAACTGATCACGCGTAATCTTTCCAAACTGCAAGATATATTTATTTACCATATAAGTGAAAATTGCTAATCTAACACTAGGAACTTTATGATGGAAACACTGCCACGCACAACGGTGACACGTGGAAGTGTACTCGGTCCCGGCACCGCACGCATCTCTCAGCCTCCCCGTGAGATCTCTCGCGCCGCTAGCCACCCGCAGCCCACTGCCACTAGATCATCCTAAAAGTTCAGCCTGAGGAGTTATGCACGGAAATTCGAAAAACAATTGACACTCACGTAACCCATAAAATTAATCGATTGATCCCTAAGGGCTACATAATAATAGATAATATAGTAAAACTAAACCCTAGCTATACCTATATATTAATGATTATACTGAGTATAATACTTGATAATACTCACCTCTCTATATCCACTAATACTACCCAGAACTATTAAATAAATAAATACCTATATATATATATAATATATATTAGCAATACAAAACAATCCTGAGCCTAGTTTAATAAAAGACCTCTCTCTCTCCTCATGCAACCTGTTGGCGGATCCCCAAAGTCGATATAGTGCTCAATTCCCTTCATTCAGAATCCACAAATCCAGCAAATCCCCGTCCACCGGAGACGTAGACCCCACAGAGTTCTCTTGAGGCGAAAAGTGAATCTCCAGAGAATATTGTGCACACATACACCAGAAATATCTCAGGGTACGATGCGTCTGAACAGGGACCAGAAAGCTACCTCTGAAAATAGGTGGGTCTCATTAGTTTTCAAACAGGCTTTACAGGATCTCGCGGTGTCTACAGCACCCTCCCTTTGGTCAGCAAAAAAGTGTGGGGATTGGAGCTTTCTTGAGCGTGCTGAAACTCAAAAATAATAGTTAATGCATTTTCCTTTGAAGTCATCTGGAATGAGTGCCTCGAGATCTATATATCATACGCACTATGACTAGACGGGCATTTTTGCAATCATTCTCTGGGAGTGTTGTCATTGTGTAGGGGATATATTCGGTGAGTTTGCGGTGGTTGGTATGAGGCTCGAGCGGCAAACCTCTGTCCCATAGGAGCGTTGTCCCTGAAGATATACGGACTCTGCTGGTATGGAAAAGTGATTCCCAAACCCAATGCCATAATGAAGCCTGATTTGTGTTGACTAGACACCGGAGTGTTATTGAGGGTACTTTGGAACCAGGAAAGGTGAAGGTACGAGGGAATGTTGCTAAAGAAGTCATGCGCCGATAATGTTATAAAGAGAGATCGTGCAGAAGAGAAGAGAAAGGAGATGTGTCTCAACCAAGCATCGTCAGATATACTGCTGTGTATCTCTTGTACCTAAGAAGAGATTATTGACAAATGGGAGTATTCGAACAGGATACAGGAGACGCCTCCTTTCCATGAGCACCTTAAAGCGAGTTCGGCCAACCCTCCACCCTTAATAATTACTCAACAGAAAATTGGAATAATCAGACTAGGAACTTGGAGACTAGCTCATTTTTCGTTTCTTCAACAGCTAGGTATAGCTCCGACTCAGGAGCAGTGCAAGTTTATACACGAGCAAAAACTCTTTGATTGTATGAACGATGAATCAAGAGGATGTATATATTCGTATAATTAAATAAATTGAAATGTATTATTTAATCCAATTAGAAATAAGCTCTAGGGACCGGAGTGTCACGGCTCTAGTGGGATACAACGACTGTTGATCATATTTGGTGTGACTGCCTGAGAATTTTTTTGACTGTTGTTTGACAGTTGTGTGTTAGCTTTCACTCACACCTGTCAAATGTGTTGTAGAAGGAATATCGCGTCTGGAAGAGAGGGTAACTAATTTAGAATTATAATATTACTTTGCGTGAATACTTTACTCTATAATGATAATGATGATGGTGGTGTAAAAATAAGAAAAAGATATGCACCTGAGAGAGTGTACAAAAGGGCCTCTAAATCCAGATATTTGGGAAATGTATTGTTTAAAGGAAAATTGATGAGAGCTCGAATTTAGATGATATACTCGTGCACGCGTTCCACATAGAGGGCGATGGGATCTACGGTCGTCTGTTCCGCCGCCGACCGTGGTGAATCATAAAGATGGATAAAGTACTGATTGCCCTCCCTCGAGCAGAAAGGCAGACAACATTACGACGTTCGGATAATAAGACCAGAGTGTTTATGTGATTAGGTGTATATAGTCAGTGCAGCCTGAAAGGTATTCTCTGTAGCACACAGAGCCTCACCCCCCAGCTAAACCTCACGCCAGGCCACCCAAGGCAGAGGGATGAAGTACGAGTCCGCAACAGAGCAGCAAGCGGTGACCTAAAGGGGTTGAAAATTGGTTATCAGTAATTATGTTCGTCTGCTCCGCAGATTAGACTATTATTTTTAACTTAGGAGTTTGGGCGAGTTAGGGATATGCGACATGTCAACTTATGTTGACACAGAACAATGGAGGAAATGAAGCAACCTTCCGAATAGCCACAACCCGAAAAGGCACACTAAATTTCTATAATTTTACCGTTTTTGATGTATTCTGATTGGACTGCTGAAAATCGATAGCCATCTTGAGCTGTGCGGTTCCAGACTATACAGAACCCTTGGATTAACCATTTTTAAATGTTAAAACTATATAAGGTTATGGAAGGGAGAGTTTTAAGAACACCATAATATATTGGCAAGACCAATGAGATATGTTAATCTGAATTGGTCAAGACGGTGTATTAACCTGTCGTAAATGAGCCCAGGGCACCCAAAAATGCCCGTCACTTGCTTCTGTGGCGGAGAGGTCCGTGCTGTGTGTTCCAATTACAACAACCTTCTTAACCGATTTGTTTTTGGTAGGTTTGATATAAAGTCAGGAGCTGCTCTGTTACACAGATAGGTTTTTAGATGTGAATGTTTATATATAATGTTAAGCCTCCACTAAAAGAACACGAACAAAGAAACCAATCGTCACCGCCATATGCAAGCACATCTCGGTGAGATATGTGACATAATTAGGGAGAAAACGAGTCGAGAGAAATAGCTCATATTATGGATTGAAAATTATAACGCTCTACAGCTGAATAGATATCCCTTCTGCACAAAATAAAGATTGCCTGCACCCAAGAGAAGATGTGGAAGGGCCACCCTATTATGGTCCACCAAAACCATTCCCAACAGACAACAAACGACAGCAGAAGAGCGCGCAACAACAACACATAACCGGTATACAATAAAGTATACATGACAAGACAGAGAGAACACCAGTTAGGACGAATACCCCTGGTATTTCAATCTCAAAGGCTCCATTCTTCAATACTGTGTGAGGTGTCTCGGACCCTGCGACTGACTTTGCCATTATCTATACTTCCCGAATCTCGCGACCACGGGGATGATACCACTAGCTTCTTCCAGAATCAGAGATCCAACAAGCTCGTATTTAGTCGTCAGATTAACGAGATATTGTCATATAGGCCAGTGAGCAATTGGCAACTTTATAGCGGTTTACATGACAGTTTATAAGTTATGATTTCTTGAGCTCGATAAGAAGAATGGGGTGTTAGGGTTGGCACCATTCTTTAAGTTGAGTCTGTTGTTAGAAAGTTTCACGTATTATTCTCACTCTCAAATCTATAATATCGCACTGTGGGGGTTGTAGTTGGAAATATGTTGGACATAAACTAGTATTCAGTAGAATGTATGCCGAAACTCAACAAAAAGCAACATAAAAAATCGACTAAGACACAACACCAAAGTGTTTGCTTTAGGGAGAGGGAGGAAGTTGTATGAGTGTCACTTCTATTTCCTAGCGTATTCATTTAAGATAATGAGTTGTGGCCGGTCGACTCGTGCTGGAAGAAAAAATGTTCTGGGAAAGAGTGTGTAGGAAGTAACGTAAGTCGACACACTTACCTCGGTATTCTGTACAACATGAATTCCCTTACTCTCATCTAAGATATCTAAGACCATAGTTTTCTATATTAAGTGTTTATTAAAAATATTTTATAATGTAACACATAAAACTCGTCCAATTATGAGATGCAAAGTCTAGAAGCAAATGAAAGACAGAATTATAGAAAAATCTCATTTAACTGGTAGTTCTCCTCTTCTTACCATATCATAAAATGCCTGCAAGCGCAGGATCTGACCAAACCTCCACAGCTACTCCCCTAGATTAAAGTTGATTGGTCGGATTGAAAATCGTTTCTATCTCAGCTTATAAGTTTACAGATTTCAATGTAAGTTAAGTGAAAGTGAGTTGTTAATGTACAAATGGAGTACCTTTTGAGATATGCAAAAAAAGAGTCATTAGAGGACTTTAACCTTGATTATTACTTTTGCGGATAGAGCAGTATAATAATCAAAATATGCTTTATAGCCTAGAGAAGTAGGGAACGTTGTTGTACTTGCATAGGTGACAGGGAATACAGAAATGTGCTGAGGTTGAAACTTCTAGCAGGTATGACGTTTATTGTAACTAATTTGGACAATACAAAGTTTGACAGAATTATATTTGAGGTTTGACTAAAATTTGTAATAAACTGTTTTGACATAAGATGCTGAAAACTTTATAATCTATGGGACGTCAGGTCTAAAGTCAACCCTAGGCAGAACTTAATACCTAACTGATCATTTCCAACATCGTATACGGTACTTGTACCCACCAAACAGAACGCGATCGAGACCGCCAAGAGCCCACGAAAGGTCCAAGTGGATCCAAGAAGCGAAACTGTCTCTGGTTCTAGCGTCAGATAGAAAGAAGGGATATCGCAGTACGGCAAAAGGATATATAGCTTGATGGGTTAGTCCATTGGTTAATGGAAGCAAGATTGGTTGAGAAATGTGGATTCCTGCGGCACGTTGATAAACAGCTACACGAAATATTCTACCAATGGTAACCAGGCAGTATGGTGCACAAAAACCAAAGAGGAACTAACATCATAGCCAATCTTGAACAACATAATAAACACGTTCGCATCTTATACATAAAAACAATTGATAAACAACAGACCGGTTATAAAATTTGAAGATCTAATGAAATTAGAAAATCTAGCGGACAATATTTGAAATGTACGAAAATGGGAAATACTGTATAATGTTACAAAGTATTCAATATCGCTCAACAGATTTTATAATGAAAAATAGCAACCACACCTGATAGCAAATTACATTAGACATTATAAAAGACATCCATAAGGCTCAAAATATTAGGATCGAACGCTTCAGGATCACGCTCTCACCGAAAGTTGTGATGTTGCTAGATCGATATAAGTTGCCTTGTATTAGGGCGTAATACGTGAATATGGTTTTCTGGTCTCCAGCACCATGTGTAAATAGAGCATCAAATTTGACGTAGAACCCACCAAAGCCACCCCCACACTCCAAAGACCAACAAAACACACAACTTCTCACTCCACATAACAAAGGTGTTTATAGAGGAGATGTTAATTGTCTGGTACTGCCCAAGGCTGTGTTAATGCCCTCAAATCAGGGCTATTGTCGAGGTTATGCTCCTGTAAGACCGAAAGACCTGATAATTTCGGAATTGTTTGTCGTTTAAACCGTTATCATGTAATTTGAAGGATATTTATAGTAGAGTTGATTAGTGCTCTAACTTTGATTTTTAATGTCCCTTTTAGTTGTAGCGACAATGATGCCATGGCTCAGCAAAAGGACCAAATGGTTAGATTAGCAAAAATTAAAGTTGATCCGTTGCAGTTGCACAAGTATCACATTGCACTAAAAGAACCCACAACTTCTAGTGATCAGTGTTTTAATTTAAGACACGACAATACGGGGAAAACAACAATAAATAATATCTCAGCTCGGACTCACGCCCGCGTTGTCACAAAAAAACCAATGAATACAAACCGGACAATATGACTCAAATGCCACCAGCACCTCAACGTAAACACACAAGTGAGTGCGGTGATGACCCAAAGAAATGACCTGATACAGCTCTATTGTTTGTCATAACACTAATACATAATAAAGCCCGTGATCAGGGAGATAAATAAAGATGCTAAAGTAGGCTGACGCACCACCGGACCGGAATTGGTACATATCCCACGTCTGTTTTAGGCACCTGCCCGGCGTGATCTTTAATAAGCCCTGGGCAGATACCTGCAGGTTTAAAGACACACAAAACACAAAACCATGAATACAAAACAAAGAGTTTACATCAAACATGTATAAAGTAAATAGAATAAACCGAAGAGAACCAAGCCAACCTCTCACACAAAACGAGATTAACGGAATAGTTATGGATAGTTATAAAAAAAACCACAATTGAAACCTATCCACACAGAGCCCCGAGAAGCCATCCATCATTTTGTACAAGATTGCAGGACCCCCCACCCAAATGATATAATCAATACATTGTTATTAACTAGGTTTAGGCAAATAACCCACCAAATAATGTTTATAGTCTAGGTTTACAAGTTGATTGAGTAAGAGACATAAGAAATAATAGGGACAAAACATACATAAGAAAAATAGATTATAAACTATTAAAGGTCAAGGCATTATGAGGATTGTTCGATGAATGTTAGCCAGCCGGAGGACGGAAGAAGAAGATACGATGAAATGCCATTCGAATTCTATTATTGGAATACCATCTTTCCGATATTAGAGAGGAGGATTGTTCCCTTTTAGTTCCCGGGAGGAGGGAGAACAAGTATTTCACTCCAGCCCCGAGTAGAGAGCAAAAAGGTCGCAACTTGTTACGCAGCATCCACAAAGTAGTATCACACCTGGAAAATTAAGAAAGGCGATACTAAGGATTCATTCCCTCTTGCGCACCCAGTTCGCACAACAGATCCAAGTGGTATTCTCCACAAGAACGTCGCCTGCAGTTATATCCTCAAACCACACCCCACCCAGCACCCCGCCCCCGCCGGCCATCAACCACACTTAAGAAGAGAAGCGAAAAACTGAGAATCAGTACCCACGTAAGCCAAGGACAATATTTTTTCGGAAGCAAAACCCAAGAGTAACAGACTGGCGAAACATTCGCAAGTGGGAGACATAAAATATTCAAATGAAGTTTAAATATATAATAATATACAAATATAATAAAATAAAATAATCAATAATAATAACATATATCAAATAATATGATATTATGAGAGATATTTTTACAATATAAATCAACTAATACTAATAAGAAATAATATAAATACACCACTATCATACATTCTGTACAAACCTAATTGTTTACTCATCACATACACAAAATAATTACCCTATAACTTCAAATAATATTATATAATAATAGTAACGAATATATAAAATACAGATAACCCAAACGCCACCAATACATCACACAATACCACCGCGCCCAAATCAACACACATACAGCAAATCTGATTTCGAAACTACAAGGCAAATTTCAGGATTGTCGTAATACAACGTTAAGGAACATTCTACTATGGTTCAGGTTTCAGATTAATCATAAACTCAAATTTATGACTTGTTCGAAAATGTAGAAGCAGTTTTATAGGAATCGCAGAGATTTTTTTACAATAAAAACTAAAAATAAAATAAATAACATATAATAAATAAATAAAACAATAGCCAATCGCTAGAAAATAAAAAACTACTACGCTACATATCTTCACATGAATACTAAGATCAGCAAGCAGAAGCATCCCCCACACTGCCACTCACCAATAATATTAGTCGTACCCTCGCCATTCCATACCCAACGCTAACCGGGTCTTATTAGAACCCGCACGGTCATTAGCACCCCACACCCCAAAGAGGCAACACGAAAAACAATGATAAAACCAAGCAAAGGTTGGTGAAAAAATGAAATAAAAACCCGCCACAAAATTTAAAATTAACAAACCACCAATACAAAAAAAGACTCCAAGACGGAACTATTCCTCCCCCCAGAAAAATCGATAACAGTATGTTACCAAAAACCAGATAATAAGAAATTAAAAAGTTAAAAATTGACCAAAAAACTCAAAATTAAAAATTATATTCTTATTTAAAATTAATGAAAAAAAACTTTTTTGATTCAATATTAAGAATATGTACAGCTAATTAAATTAATAACTCCGGTAACTAAAATATAAAAAAAACCAACAAACTACTAATAATTGAAAACCTAAAGTGCAAAATAATAATATGTCTGCCCATATGCAATAGTACTGTAAATATGACAAAATCATATATCACTTGACCACATTTATCAATTGCCTTCCATTAAGATACCCAATAAGAAAATTACTGCTGACTGTTTCAACTTAACCTATGCCCCTCCCTCCATAACAAAGAGGGTAAAAATTTTTAAAAATTATTGATTTTGATAAACAGGGGGGATTTAAAGGTAAGTACTTACTTCAGATAGTCGCCAATAATATAACGCGGCGAACGAGGAGTACAGGAACCTAAGCCCGCGATTATCATACGAGGGACGGAGCATGCACAACGCCTCTAAAAAAAAATGCTATAGTATAATATAAATATATATAAACATAATTACCTAGAATATTTAAGTCCTCGTTGCCACCAACTTAACCATTTGATATCTAACCTATCAGTATCAATATTAAATATACTCACAATTTATAGTATAAATAACATATTAATATATACAAACCTCAATAATAATAATAAAGTAAAAAAAGGTGAATATAATAAAATATATTTCAATAAACATACTACCTATATAACCAGATAATAAAAATAATTATAATAAAAATACTATCAAATAATAGATAATACATATCTATACTCACTCTCACCTATTATAGTATACACATGAAATCAAAGTAAAACTCAAACCAATAAAACTAAATAAAATTAAATAATAAGTAATTATCAAATAATGCCATATCTATATAAAAGCTATATTAATTATATATAAAATAACTGACTCATTCATATTATATATATAACTCATATATAATGAAGATATACCTACAACCTAAATATATATACTATACACTAAGATAAAACAAATATATTAAAAAAAATAAATTACGTGAATCATAATATAAGACGGACATTTCCATTACCTCAAACTATAATTCGGTATGGTAAATGCCGGAGCATGATATAACCAATAGATAACTCCGATATAAATCATAATAGTAATAATAACAATAAAATATAATAACAATGAATAAATATATAAACCCCATAGCTCACTATATAATAACTTAACAAATACCAAGTACCACCTACCTACCCTAATACTCCATACAAAAAAAGCCACTATAACTAGTATATACCTATCAATATCCCTAATATATATAGAACACTCAAATACACCCATATAAAACACTACCCACCCATCAGATTATATAAGCGTCTAAAATTATCAATAGAATATAATACCTCTGCCCCTATATTGCCACTGGAAAGGGTGATCACCACCAAAATATTTTTCATGCTGACTTTGTGCTGAAACTGACAATACGAAATGACATTGACCAGAATTCAAAGCTAAGACCACCTGATAATGCGAGATTAAACCTCCCAACACAAATTTCAGTTAAAAAATTACAGTTTCAAGACGCAAACCTTAATGTTGATTAAAAGCGTTCTTTCTACTGATATGCGGCCCGGAGATACAGGCTAATCTCCACTAATGCTAAAGATACTTCAAAGAGATAGTGCAAATGTAAGAAGAAGAAGAACGCTTCCCTTTATCTAATGTACACACATTAGACCAAAAGTACCGACTCAAGTTCGCAGGTTTTTGGTTTTTCCTCAATATTATAACAGCCATTTACCGATCGAGAAAGCTAACACCAACAACTCCTCCTTTAGCAAGTGTAATCTCGTATAAGCGATCCTGGAATCGTCAACTCGCGTCTTTATAAAAAGAGGGATAAAGCATGTCTTTCAAAAATTGCTTCACTCAAAGTTCATCTGCCACCCTCTTCCTATAAAGCGTAAAAAATACCTGAAGTGAAAAAACGATAGTGAAGTTTACAAATCCGCGAGAGAAATCGACCTCGTCAAAACGACAAAGAACAGAAACAGAATCATCCAATTAAACGGAATAAAAAACTGAGGATGCGTAATACTTTGATGTCGGGGATCTGATTTGTAGGCACGCATTACAACGATGTTCTGAGAATCTTCTTACGAAGTAATAACTTGCACATCTTGAATAAGAACAATTACCCTTTCAACTACGTAAGCTGTTTCCGCTATAATCTTTTAGCTTGTGTGAATTATTGGATGTAAAATAATAAACATCTGTGTCTGACCATTTCTGCATCTACCCCTCAAATTTTTACGACCGGAAGCTTCGAATAAAACTGATACTAACAATAATCAACATTAATAGTACGCAGAAACTAAAGACACCATGTAAACACAATGGAAAAAACCACTCTGGAATCGCTTTTGACAAGTTGTATGGTTTTCCAAGAAATTTAATCTTAAACGAATATAATAGTTAGTTACTAAAAACTGATTGAATATTAACATACGAAGGTTAGCGCTTCTGTGATATTCACCAGGCGCATCTATAATATTTATCTAAAAATCCAATGAATGTCAGGAAAAAGTATTGAGTCCCTACAACAACGAGATCTCTTAAACAAAACGAAGAGAAAGACCGTGACACTACAATGCCGATTACACAATACACTTCTGAGATCTTCGCAATACATGTTTTGATATCCTACTTAGTTATAGTTTGACAACGTCTCCACCTACAACCTAGAGAAAAACTCTTTTAAAATATCTTTCGCAAAGAAATTTATAGGTCAGCTGCTTCGTGACTCGATTAACGATGGGAATAAGGTGTAATTATTCAACAGACGGATAAAAAAATCTAATACGTTCGAAAGTTTAGCCCTGAATTTTAGTAAGAGGTCTGAAGAGACATATAGATATAAAACAATGTAGCTTCCAAATGTGTGTATAGAAGCTTTTAGTTATACTTCAATTACCTGAATAAAACCACAGATTGCACTCTCTCGGAATTCAGAGCCTCTTCATGCGAAGAGGCCCAATACTATATACATTTGGCCTCTTAAAATTTATCGAGTTTGTAATTTATTATTAAATATTATGCCAAGGCTTCCAATCCAAAAGGCACAAAGGGCCACAATGATTCCCCCTTGAGATATCATAAACCTGAAAAAGGCATAATGATTAATAAAAAAAATACCTCTCTAAAATAAATGAAAAAGGAAGATATGGGAATGTAGCAAGTAAACCCAATCAACATTATCAAATTAATTTATCACAAATGTTGTAAAAAACTACTATTTTTGCAACCCGTAAAAGGATGACTGTACGTATTCATCAGACTAATACTGTGAATAAAAATTTTTATATTATTAACTCATCATTCCACTTATTATTCCTAATTGATAAAAGCTGATCTAATATGATACTGTAATGATATTCATTCTTTGTATCAAATACGGATCTCGAAAATATACATGAGTTTTTGGAACAGACTTAAGAAGATATTAAGTGGATCTTTAACTTCAAAACCTGGTCCCATCCATTTGCTCGGAACACCTAAAGAAGTGCTTACTAAAATTTCCAGTAAATTTTCAGCTGGAGTTGATAATTCAATACTTCCAAAGTGATTAGTTTAAGTCACCTTCACATTTAATGCATTTACCACTGGCTCACATAAAACGTATAGTTTCAAATTATTTCGGTACAAGTATTTCTCTATTTTCCTTCACATTTTCTTTATTTTGAAGTGTATATATATATGTTGTTCTCACAATTTCGAAATTTTATTTCAGAAAGTTTCCACCTATTAATATTAATATCTTTTATTATATATACTATAATAATAATAAATATTATAATATATAATATATAATAAATATAATATAAATCATATAATAATAATAATATATAAATAACTACTTATATATATCTAGAAATATAGTATATATATATATATATACTATATATATATATATATATATACTATATAGTATATATATATACTATATATCATATATATAAATATAAAAAAGTAATATACTAAATAAACAACGATATATATATAAAACTAGATATAAATATACTATATATATATACCATATAATACTATATAATATACCTTATATAATAAAACCTCAAACCAACCTAAAATAATCCAACATTTTCTAATTTCTACTTTTTCTTCTGCACCTCCACTAGTAATATATATATAATATAACTAATATAAATAATACATAAATATATATATCACCATAAATAATAAATTATTATAAATATATATAATATAAATTAATATATATTAATATATAAACATATAATAATAACTATAATAACCGCAGCAATAGATGTATAAAATAATTAATAATAGAATAATTTAATGCAATAATAAAATTAAATTACTATCTTATATATATATACTTAACTATATATACTACCTATAAAATAAATAATATATATATATATAATAATATAATAAATAACTAATATATAATAACTATAAATATAATAATAAAATTATATATATATATAATAAAAAAATAAATAATAATATAATATAAACTTATTGATAAACATAACACCAGGAGCATGCTTTAAGTAGTTACATTAAATGACAATGCACAACATTAAAAACATAACTTTAATAACACTATTTAATAATCATTTTAAAAAAATCATAATCATATAATTAAACTAAAGCTTCTATAACATTTATTGCCCACATTACTAATAACAACCAACTGTAAAATAATCACAAGTAACTTTTAAAAAACTCGTCAGAAACTTACTTAAATATTTAAATTATAGTTACGGAGGTAATATATAACTCACTCAAATACGGGAGTCTCACAAGAACCCTTGAACAAACCATTACCATCATCCTAACCAAAAAAATCTAAAAGCACAGATATATTAAGTAAAGAGAAAAACAAAAACCTCTACTTTTGAAGAAAACGAATTGCAACAAATAATAGAATTTATATTTTAATGATAATTGCAATACTATTCTGATAATCTACAGATAAACAAGAGCGAAATAATACATCAAAATTCGAGGCCAATATAGAATAAAACAAATAATGACACAGAATGGACTCCGTATAAAATTTATTTCACTTTCTAGTTTACAAAAGTGACTACCAAGTAATTATAGTATCATATAATATGAATAAAAAAAAATATATATGTGGCCCAATGTTATAATGATAGTATTATGATGAATATTTGATTTAAGTTAAATCATAAATGTTAGAATGAAGGAGAGGACTGAATTACTTGAAGTAAAAAATATGTCATATGAATATCTAGGTCTGTTAATGTGATTGAATATTTCTACGGTTAAAAGTACTGTTGTTCTCTCTAACGTAATAAATTAATTGTTAACAATTGTATTTGCAAGGTATTTTGGTATAGGCAGGGGAATTTTTTGCTGTGATTTGGGGGGTTTTTTTAGTACTTTTTAATTAGAATATTGTAATGAAGGGGATCAGTATGTATATGCATCTATGATCGGTATATGAACTTTTATGATTGCTTGTGGTTTTGATGTTAGGTATGGTTATATGTTTTTAAAATTAGTAATTATGATTGTTTTAATATGATAATAATTTGACTAGTAGTAGTAATTTTATATTAACATTACATAAACTCCTAATTGCAATAGTATCTTATTAATAAAAGAAAACGAATTCGGTAGTAATAGATAATTATATTGAGTGGAAGGGTGCAGGGGAATATTTTTAAACGAAGTTTATATGGAATGCGGTTAATTTAATCTGAAGATCCTCGTTATCTTCTATATACAAACCAGTGCGACCGTGGATAACCACAAAACCAAACCCAATACCTAGAACCAAAGAAAGATGCAAAAAAATTCTTAGTCCTACAAAAGAAAAAGCAGGGCAGGCGGTAAAACTATAAAGCGCCGCCCACACAAGACAACAAACCAAGATATGTGGAGGCTATGTTTATCTGTTATTTTAAATCAAATAGTGCAAAGAAAAGTAACCACATGTAAATGTAATGCTGAGGAGTTGGAAAGTAGGAGTTTCTTAAATTATACGAGCTGTGAAAACGAAGGGTAATTAATAGATATTGAAAGGCATCATATAATGTATAGTATATGAGTGTGATCTAAAAAAGGGAAAATATAGTGTTGTAGGAGAGGAAGGTTTCCATTGCTTGAGAATTTATGATAATATCTGTGTTATATATAGTGCTTTATGAAATTATATATGAATGTTTTATGACGGAGTTGAGTTTGCTTGAATCAGGTAAATAGGGACCGACCGAGGAGTGACGGTAGGATATTAAATGCCGGTAGGCCTGAATAGGTCCGGGGCTGCTCATAATTTATAGCCGAGGACTAAGCCGGCAGGTCCAAGG
>JABUQX010070179.1:75000-80514 GCA_015478945.1 Trachelipus rathkii | reverse complement strand
TTATATATAATATATATATATAAATATAATATAACTATATACTATATAAATATATAATATAGATATATATAATATATATATTATCATAAATATTTATAATATATATAATATAAATATATAAAGATATATTAATATACATAAATATATATAATATATATATATATAATATACTATATTATAATATATAATATAATATTATATAATTAATATATAACAATATATATATATATACGATAATGATATACATATATATATTATAATCATATACGATATATCTAAAAATATTAATAAATTTATATATATATATTATCATATATATAATATTTATATATATTCTTATATTGTATAATATTAAGCCTTGAGTTAAGATCTTTAGGTAGTTTGTAATCTGTTTCTCAAAAGGATGAGATTAGATAGATAGACATTACGTATAGATAGATAGAATAGACGATAGAGGGATAAAAATAGGATAGATAATTAAGATAGATATATAAATTAATATAACAGCATAGCATAGATAAGAAGAAGAAGATAATAGAAAATAAAAGAAAAATAGGATCAGAATGTAGATATAGCATAGATAATAGATGATACAGATAAGTATAGATAAGAAAAAAAAATAAAATAAAAAAAAATAATAGCAAAATTAAAAAAAAAAAAATAAATAAAAAAAAAGAAAAAAAATACAAAAAAAAAGATAAAAAAAGAAAAAGAAAATAAAAAAATAAAAAAACCAAAAAAGAAAAAAAATAAAAAAAAAGAAAAAAAAATGAAAAAAGAAATAGAATAGAATGGTAAAAATAAAAGGAAATAAAAGAAAAGAATGAAAGAATGATAAATAATAATAGATAGATTGGCAATATAAATAATGCTCGACTGCGAAAATAGATAAACGATGTCGCATATTCCATGTTAATATCACTAAAGTATGAAGAATAGAGTGAAGCTCTGGACATTAAATAGTAGATAAAGAGAACGATAGAAAAGAGAAGAGAAAGAGAGAGTCAGGAATAAATATTTAAAGAAAAACCAAAAATAGGTTGAGAGAGAGATACAGAAAAGAAAGAGATAAAGTGAGTGAAATTGAGAGAAAGAGAAAGAGGAGATCAGAGGATAAGACAGGACTTATTACATACAATAAATACATATGAGAGTGACAGAGTCAGAGTTAAATGGAAAGAGAGAGTATAGAGAGAGAGAGAGAAGAAGAGAGAGGGACAGAGGAGGACAGAAACAGAAGACAGAGGACAGAGACAGAACAGACAGAGCAGACAGACAGACAGGACAGACAGGACTGACTGGACACTGACTGACTGAACGCATGGACCTGACAAAACAGACAGACAGACAGACAGGAGATGAGAAAGTGAAGAGAGTAAAATGCAACTTATGACGAGAGAAAATAAAGAGAGAGAAATAAAGAGAGAGAACGAGTGGAAGAGTGAGAGATAGATATGGACAAAGCGCTAGACAGGCAGAAGAGAGAGAGAGAGAGAGTGACAAAGTAAGAGTGAAGTAGAGAGAGAAGGAAAGAGAAAGAGAGAACGAGAGTGAAGAAAAATAAATTCAGACAGGAAAGACATACTAAGAGAGAGCGATAGAGTGGGAGGCAGTACGAGGGAGAGAGAGAGAGAGAGACGAAAGTGAGAGAGGTGAGGGATAGAATGGGACAGACAGAAAAGCAGGCAGAAGAGGGAGTGAGAAAATGAGAGTGCAAGAGAAAGAAAAAGAAAGATAGAAAGAAAAAGAGAGAGAGAGAGAAAGAGAGAGAGAGAGAGAGAGAGAGAGAGAGAGAGAGAGAGAGAGAAGAGAGAGATCTTTCAGATTTCTAAAGTTATTCTGATTCATCTTTCTAAAATATTCAATTTTTTTTTGTTCTTTTCAATTTAATAATGAGTCAAAATATTTTCCAATAATATATATAATATATATATAATAGAAAAATAGTATAATATAGTATTATATATATATAATATATATTATATATATATATTATATATATAAAAAACTTTTAACGTGCTTATATCCCCTATTGCAGGAGGTAACACGGGGACACAGGAAATTCGAACTTAAGGCGGCTATCCCGAAAACCAGCGCCACCAAACGTTTCGCAGTGCGAGTTTACATTCTTGCCCCCAAGTAGATAAAACCAACTGCTACGCGGGATGATCTTGAAACTCAGCGTCACTTCGTATGAAGAGCGGCGACTGCAACCTCTATCTATCTATCAAATCTATCTATCTCTCTTTCCTCTCTCCTCTCTCTCCTCTCTCTCTCTCTCTCCTCTCTATATACTATATAATACTATATAATATAATATAAATATATACTATATAATATATATATATATAGTATATATATTATATATATATATATATTATAATTATTATCATTATATATGATATTATATAATAGTATATAGTTATATTATAGTATAAAATATATATTATAATATAATTATAATATATAATATATACTATATAAGTATATATAATTATATATATACATATAGTAATTATATCAAATAGAAGAGAGAAGAGAGAAGAGAGAGAGAGAAGAGCAGATGGAGATAGATAGATAGAAGATAGATATAGATAGATAGAGTTAGATAGATAGAATAGAACGATAGATAGATAGATAGAAGAATAGATAGATAGTATAGATAGATAGATAGATAGATAGGAGATAGATAGATAGCTGAAGTCTTTTTTTATCCTTAATTCTTTATTTTCGTTATACTTAGTACATTAAAAATTAAATTACATGTATAAATAAAAATATTACAAATATAAAAAACATACTACCATAATTAAACATTGTTACACCAAGATGGTCATATCTGTCGCAATGTTATCTTAAGGGACTCTTCGTATTTTTGCACAAATTGGTTTCTATTTCGCTCGAGGAACATCCAAATCATAATTAATCAAATAAAATTAATTACCACATTACAATGTTTCTTCTAAATGTCCTTAACCAAAATACTCCTTTCAGTATTGCATTTTTTATAACAAGTTACATGGTTGCGTGTACGTAATTAACTAAATGAAGACAGTGCATAATTCCAAATAGTTAATAATGACGAATTATGCAAGCATTCCAATGAATTACCAAATTAAATGATACATAATCCAACTTCTGAAATTCACGAGAATCGAGTGGTGTGTAGTAGTTGTATCTGTAATCCGACTAAGTTAGAATTATAAAAGGCTCGCATAGAATTGGCAAACAGAGATGATTGTCAACAAAAGAGCAAAATCAATCTTACGGAACCAAATATTCTTAAAATAATCTATTATATTATTTCCTAGAAAATTTAGCCCTAGCTCGTTTATACATCATATATCTTTCCAGATTTTCTTTCAAATACAACCAAGATATTAGTCTCAAAAACATCTAGAAGACCTGAGAAATCCTTGATAACTAATTCCATTCTTATTTTATTGATAGTATTATTGGCATAAAAGCAATTTCGTTACTTTTTGTATTATATTATAATATATTATATATATTATATATATATATATATAATAGATATATTATATAATATATATCTATATATAAATTTTTATATATACTTGGTGAGTTAGTTTATATATATATATATATATATAATATTATAATATATATAGTTATATGTAATATATATATATATGATATAATATATATATAATATGATAATATATGAAATATATAAAATTACTATGAAATTACAATATAAATATTTTTATATATTATATATATATATACATATATATAATATATATATATATATATATATATATATATATATATATATAATATATATTATATATATATATATTATATTTATATATTATATATATATATATATAAATATAGTAGATATATATTAGAATATATACTATACTGTTTGATCTACATTTAAAATTCAAGCATATCTTAATTAATTCTGCAATATATCTAAGGAGTTTATAGTCCTTGCTTATTGAGATAGAGGCCTACATAACATAGCATAACATAACATAATCATAACTATAATCATACATAACACAACATAATCAATAACAACATAAACATAAACAATAAAAAACAAAAACATAACACAAACATTAATAATGATAAATATTATTCTTCATTTAATATAACATAAACATAACATAACATAACATAACATAACATAACATAACATAACATAACATAACATAACATAACATAACATAACATAACATAACATAACAACAAAATAACATAACATAACATAATAACATAACATAACATAAGATAACAGTGATGTCATAGCAAAGAAATTAAATATACGTATATTTAACATAACATAACATGATAAACGCAAATGAATCTAGCAACAGATGTAACATAACATAACATGATATGATGTGATATAAGAGTACATAACATAACATAACATAACATAACATAACATAACATAACATAACATAACATAACATAACATAACATAACATAACATAACATAACATTAGACATGTTCATACCTAATCTAGCAACAATTTTACTATTTACCAATTCTTTTATAAGTTGATCTATATAAATACCAAGGAATAGAATTATAGAGGTTACAAATTCCTCCTTGTCTAACACCATTTTTTATCTTCCATAGATAGATAGATAGATAGATAGATAGATAGATAGATAGATAGATAGATAGATAGATAGATAGATAGATAGATATATAGATAGATAGATAGATAGATTAGAAATAAGATAGATAAATAGATAGATAATAAAAGATAGATAGATAGATAATGATAGATAGATAGATAGATAGATAGATAGATAGATAGATAGATAGATAGATAGATAGATAGATAGATAGATAGATAAATAGATAAAAACATTTAAATAAATAATAAATAAAAGTGTAAATAAATAAATAGATAAACATAAATCATAAAATTAAATATATTTATAATAAATAAAATTATTTGACAGTTTAATACAGAAAACATCACTCGAAGGCCGGTATACTGAGGTGGAACCGGTGCCGGAGTTGGAGTCGGAGCAGAATTCTGAGCCGCAAGGTTTTTGGTGTAACCGGTGCTGGGGATTTTATGTTGGAGTTGGAGCCGGAGCCCCAATGTTTTGAGCGTAACCGGAACAGGGTAATTTAAGTTGGAGCCGGAGCCGGAGTTTGAGTCAGAGTTTGCAAAAGGAATTACCTGCCCAGCGGTCCCTCTCAAAACTATATCCAGTAAAATTGTCAATGTATTATATATATATATATATATATATATATATATAATATATTATATAAATAAATATAACATCTAATACATAGGGTATATATATATAATATATATATATATATATATAATATATATATTATATATATATATATATATATATAACTATATAGTATATATATATCGAGGCCTACCTGAAAAGTGTCCAACCATTACCGAGAAATAAATGTTCTAACCTGATGAGGTTGATTTCCTAATCCTTTTCAAAATAGTAGTAAATTGAGCATCAACACATCTAGTCCAACAAATTGAT
>JABUQX010070179.1:67500-70000 GCA_015478945.1 Trachelipus rathkii | reverse complement strand
AATATAATAATAATAATAATAATAATAATAATAATAAATAATAATAATTAATATAATAAGGATATAACTATCAGGGTAAGCTTTATCATCTGTCTGACGACATCAATCAAATCATAAGCAATAATAATAAAAAACAAAGTTAATAATTAAAAATAATAATTTAATTATAATAATTTTATAATAATAATAATAATAATAAAATAATAATATAATAATAATAATAATAATAATAATAATTAAATAAAATAATAATAATAATAATAAAAATTAATAAATTTGAATCAATATACTTACTACTAACCATATGATAATTATATTGATAGTTATAATGAAAATAGTTTATTCTAAATAATAATAATAATAATAATAATAATTTAATAATAATAATAATAATATAATAAGATATAATAATAATAATAATAATAATCAATAATCAATAATAATAATAGATAATAATACCACAACACTATTAATTACAACTAGTAGTATATATTAGTAATAATAATTATAATAATAACATTAATAATAATAATAGTAATAACAAAATAATAATTCTATACCATTATAATTACAGTCTATAATAATAATAATAATAATTAATATAAATAATAATAATGAATAATTAATAATAATAATAATAATAATAATAATAATAATTAATAATAATAATAATTAATAATAATAATATAATAATAATAATAATAATAATAATAATAATAATAATAATAATAATAATAATAATTAATAATAATAATAAATAGATGGTTATATTAGTATTCATAACATCAAACCCCTATCATCATTGAGTTTTAAATTCTAAGAGAAATTATGAGAGCTAAAGAAAATTATTAATGACTGCTATGGGAATCGTCACCATTCGACGTAAATATGACCTAAGCGAGGGGTGAATGAATGTCCTCGTTATGTATGTTAGATAATAAGAAGTCTTCTGATATTCTCCGAAAGCGACCCACAGGGTGATTGAACTCCTGTACATTTATTAGGAGAAAATTATTCCACAATTCTATGCCTTATATTGAAGATGCCATCCGCAATTCAGTTTAGGTAATCTTGCTTTGTGCTAAGATGATGGAATGTGGCTACGGAGATGGTGTGTTCTGAAACGTGAAGTTTGTACAAGTATGTTAGTCAAAAGTCATTTTGCAGTTTCCATTTGTGAATTTACAAGATGTGAACTACTTACTGTTAAGGTATAAATATCATATAAGTTTTAATAAGACAAATTTTTGCATAGGGGGGTTGGGTGTGAATTGTCACGGTAAAGTTTCGAGGGGACTGGAATTCACGATTATTATCAAGGTAAGCTTTTTCTTCGATTTCCCGTTGTATGGGTGCATCACGAACACAGCTGCCTGAAGACAAACCAATAAATAACAAATAGTAATATCATGACGTCTTCTATCGTCTCTTTGATGCAGTTCGTCGCAAACGATGGGATCTGTGGTCATCACAAAACTGAAAACTACATCTCGATTACTCCCCAGCTAATTCGTCACTTCTGATCTAGGAGTTTAATTTGCAATTGAAAAACATTTCATTTTTCTCGCCAGGCACCTAACTCTCAGGACATGTCTCCCTGTGACTTCTGATTATTTCAAAAGTTCAAACCTTTAGTAATAGACACCCGCTTCAACAGCGCGAGACGAAATTCATCTCAGTACGATTCAGGCAGAGAGAGGACTATTCCAACAAAGGACATTCCAGAAGCTTTGATCAATTGTTGGACTAGATGTCGTGATGCTCAATTGACTACTATTTTAGAATAGGTAGGAAATTAGGAAATCAACCCATTCAGTGATAGAACATTATATTTCCCGGTAATGGTATGGACACTTTCACGGATAGGCCTCGGCATATAATATAATATATATAATATAATATGATATAAAATATATTTATATATATAATATATAATATATATATATATTCATATATATATATATATAATATATATTATATATAATATATATATTATATAATATAAAAATACATAGTTAGTAATTATATAGGGATATAATATAAACATTGACAATTTACATGGTTATAGTTCTGGGAGCAGGACGGCTGGGCAGTACATTCCTTTGCAAACCTGAACTCCAACTCCGGCACCCGGCTCCAACATAAATTACCCAATGTTCCGGATTACGCTCAAAACATTGGGGCTCCGGCTCCAACTCAACACTAGAAATCCCCAAAGCACCGGTTACACCAAAAACCTTGCGGCTCAGAATCTTTATGCTCCCGACTCCCAACTCCGCCACCGGTTTCCACTACAGTATACCGGCACTTCGAGTAGATGTTAATTCTGTATTATAACTGTCAAATAATTTTATCTTATTATAATATATTTAATTTTATGATTTATGTTTATCTATTTATTTATTTACATTTTATTATATATTTTAATTTAAAGGACAGGACAGTTTCTATCTATCTATCTATCATCTATCTATCTATCTATTCATATATCTATCTATCT
>JABUQX010070179.1:37500-47500 GCA_015478945.1 Trachelipus rathkii | reverse complement strand
AATTATATTTTGAATAAATAAATCTATTACTTGATTTTATATATTATAATATATAACGAATTATATAATATTAATCGTAGATTTTATATTAATCCTTTATAAACTCATAAATATACGAACCTATGCTCAATGCGACTTAGTCACTAGTGTGAGTATAAACAATACATACAATATATTACATATATATATTAAGATATAAATATATAATATATATATAATATGATTTCTAAATTAATTAAATTTATTATATTTATATAAAAATCGACCCGATAAGTATCTAAGTGTTTAGAGCACTCTACCTAACCAAAATCGAAATCATAGACGGACCAGTTCGCTAATCTATGACGTCGTACTATAGTGGGTAGAATTGATGAAGCATATCATATTCTCCGTGTGAGCTATGGTCTCCACGTCCTTTTCGTACGTAAGTGTGAGATAACACTCCTCCCTACCCTTTGAATTTAGGCCCCGCTCCCCGTAGAGTGTGTTATATATCATACTTAGTTCTTATCACTGTATAAACTGTATTTACTTATAATTATTATTATTAATATATATATATTAATATAATATATTATTTTATATATATATATCAGTACATCATTATAATATATATATATTTTCTATATACTTATTTTATATATAATTAAGTTATTGTGAATTTATATATAATATATATTGTTAATATTTAACTGATAAATATAATAAATTAATTTACATTATATTTAGGACTTATTATTATTATACTGGTGAATAAGTAAACTATTATCAACTATATATATAATATATAACTATTATAAAAATAATAATAATTGATATAAATAATATTAAAATAAATATAAAGTAAGTTTTGTCTCTTTTATTAATTAGTATTTTTTATATAATTTACATTATTTCTATCATATATAATATCCTTATATACATATAAACTAACTGTATATTATATGTCATCTTATGCCCATTCACATTTTGTATATATCGCTCTTATTATTCTGACAACCTTTATTTATACTATATATAGTCATTATACTATAATATATAATAACCTAACTTAATAATATCTTATCTATATACGACCTTATAACCAATGTTAAACGATTCATATACTTGTAATACATACAATTTATTATTATATTTAATATAATATTATCTTTATATGTGTACAAAGTAACATTAGTTATTTATAGAATAATCCCTCCGTTGGGGGGAGGATTGCATATAAGAGAAGGAGCAGTAGCGACAAACCAACATCAATCTTCCAATCAGGAAGTAAAAAGAAAAAAAAAAAAGGGTATTAAAAAAAAACATAACAGGTACAAATAGGTGTGAAATAAAGGTATTTCAACCACGCTAATGCAAATTAGTGTTTCATAGAATGGTCCAGAGTAGAGTACACCACATATTTAGCATTCTCTCTCAATCTCTCCTCTTCTCTCATTTTTTCGGTTAAGTTAGACTAATTAAAATAAAAAAATCCAAAAAAACAAAAAAAAAAACATGAAAAAATCCATGATAATAAAGCAGGAAATTTCAGGCACAAAAAATAATAATTAATATATAAATATATATAAATATAATGTAATAATATAATATTTACTATATACATACATCGATAAAATAATTAACGCATAATTTCGTTTCCTATTATATTTATATAATTTATTTAATATATTATTTCAATAGTTATATTACTAATAACATAAAAAATAATTTACTCAATTCAACCTGTGCAATCATAATTCAAATATATTTGAGGACTTAAATATAAATTAAATAAATTTATAAACCTACGCTAATATAAGTAAAGAATATCAATAAAATACAAAAATTCATAAATATACTTCATTAACTGGTATCCTCCCTATCCTTATCACATTTGTTTGTTCAACTATAGACTTAATATCAAAAAATAAATAAAATAATATATCTCTTGATAATTATCAATAGTAAATTATCTACTAATAATTCTATTAATCTTATACCTCTGTCTGTTTGTCCTCTTACTTCTACACTACTTCTTTCTCTCGCTCCTACAAATCGTCTTCTCTAATCTCTCACAACACATCTCTTCCTCCTCTCTCTCCTCCATCTCTCTCTCTCTCCTCCCCCCATTTTTACAAGTAATACAAAAATCGCAACTAATCTCTGATTTTTTTCGAATTTCTTTTAAAATATTTTAAGGAACAACTCTATGATTCGTATAATCTTAGCTATAAGATTATTTTTGTTGTTATTTACTATTCGAGAAGATAAGAGAAGAAAAAGAGAATTGAAGTGTAATATAGCTGATTTTCCTTATTGCTGAAAAACTAGCAAAATTAATATAAGAAAAGAAAGGAAAGAAAAGGAAGGTTGGGGGGAGAGACAAGAGAAATTGCATAAAGGGAGACGATAGGAGATCAATTATCACATTTTAAGCGAAGAGAAGAGAAATGGACAGTATACCGTCACTTATAAAAAGATGATCATGTAAATTATGGTATATAAAATAGTTTTGCTTACAATGTAAATAGATTAGTGATAAATTGTTGATTTAATTCTTTTATTTTAAATATCTTACTTAGATTTTTTTATTTTGATAATTATTAAATTAATTATTTTTACATATATATTTCAGTAAAAAGTTTTATAAAGGTTATATGAGATATATTTTTTTAAGGAGAATATATATCTTTTACAGTTGCAAAACTACATATTCTTCTCATCTTTCCTTTTCTGAATAGAAAACCTTCTTCTCCTTCTACAAATAATTTAAATTAAGATAAATTAAAATAAACTAATGTTTATATTAAATCATATTATTATGAATAAAATAATAAATTAATAACTAATTAAAATTAATTATATTAGTATAAATAAATAAATTAATAATTAATTATCTAATCTTATTTATTATTATTATTTTAATTTAAGTATTTTTTTAATTTATTAATTATTATTATAAACATTATTATTATTATTTTATACTAATATATTATATTTAACTAACTTAAACTGACTACTACTATCCTTACTTACTAACTACTACTAGGATAATTATTAACTTTCCTCAAGTTAAACGATCTTCAACACATAAATAATAATTGCTACAATAATTTACCTCACGTCGATTAACTTAAAGTACTTGTGAATAACTATTTCTTATAGAATATATGTAATCACAGCATAACGCAATAATCAATTTCATTAAAATAAAGGTCCTAGATTACATCTTAAGGAAATTTTTAGATCTTAATGTAACTTCAATTCAAAACTCAGATTTTTACTATTATTAATATAGACTAGAATGTAGTACCTTTGAGATATGATCAAAATCAAACCAGATTGTTATCAATTTTGGTAAATGTTAAAAATATCAATCTAGATTTCGGCTGTATGCAACTTATGTTAATTAGTTGCATCCGTTCTAACGTGTCTCAATGAATATAATATGAGTGTACCATAACTTGTTACATAAAAATATATAATGTTGCGAGACTAGTTAACAACGTATTCGGTTGCACGACGTTGCTCACGTTTGATGACACTATGTAGAAAGAAAGCTCAATCCGAGCAAACAATCTTCACATCACCCACCTCTCACCGTTATAAAATTAGCTTAGTTCACTGTTAACATCGTACTTGCTTACTACGACAGGGTGAATCTATTTCGAAATCACAATATATAGGAATAATTCAAAAAATAAATTTCACGAATCTTGTAGCTACTTCAATGAGTTTGCTATCTTAAATAATCCAATCTTAATTCCTCTGAAGTTCTCATAGTCTCATTAATATATTAAAATGTGGACACCAAGACAGCACAGAGTAATAAGTCAAAATATATACTAAACATCTATGTGTTTGAACGCTTACGTAAGCAAATTCTGCCTCATTAAGATATGTCTCAGTTATCTACCATTAAACTCTGCATAAGAACATATACTCAATCGTAACTATAGATTAGATTTTACACCACTGAATTACAGTAATCACCCCCTATAAAATAACAATAAATATACCTAAAAAAACTACCTTGAACACCATCCTTTAAAGCTCGACTGTAACAGAAATGTCAAAGATAAATAAACTGCTATAAATAAATATACAGTATATTAATAATAAGTATAAATTTATATATCCATAGCTAATTTCTATAGACATAAAATATGTTGTATTCAAGTATCCATTCTGAATTACATATAGAAACTAAGTTATACTTGCTAAAATTTATAGCTACTATGTTCCAATAGACTAAATATTTATAAACTTAATATAATATATCAGTGGCCGGCACCCCCCATTGTCACAAGATAAAAAATTCCTGAGTAGAAAATCAACTATACCATATATATAACATTATCTTATCTTTTACTACCATTATATTGTAAAAACCTATTATAGGTAAGTAATTTGTACTAATATTAATTTATAATATATATATATTAATTAATATCCATTTTTATATTTAGATAAATATAATCTTAATATTATATATTTTTTAATAAATACTCAATAATGAAATCGATTATATAGGAGAATATGATAGTATAGTATTTTAAATACTATAATTATTAGTATCACTTATGCTATTATTTTGTTATCATATTATCAACATAACATATTTTAATGTATTTTGTATAATATACTTCTGTATCCACCAATAGAACATTATGAATGGGCTTGGTTAGTACATAATATAATAATATGTCCTAATATTAACATAACAAAGCACAATATGTTATAACAGAATATTTCAGTTCTGAAGATAAGAGAAAGAGAATACTATTAAAATGGGAGATCAGATAAAGTAAATGGAAATCTTTAGGAAGTGTATGGACCACAAGAAAAGAAAATGTACGACAGCGAATGGACAGTTGGGGACAATTATCACTATAGATATTACATATATATATATATATATATATATGATATATATAAATGTAGATATTAGATAGATATATAATAGGTAAGAAGAAATATATATATATACTAAATAACAATATTATATATATATACTATTAATATATATATATTAATAGTACCTATATATATATATAATACTGTAATCATATATCTATTAACTGGATATAATCATAAGAAAGTCCCTAAATTATAGTAATATAAATTTATATAATATACATATATAAAAGTAATTATGTAACAAAATAATGTTTATCGAAAATAAATATTAAATAATATTATACATATATATAATTAATATATATAATATTATATATAATAATAATAATATAAAAATATATATATACCCAGATATTATATATATATATAAATAATAATATATTAATAAGTATAAGAATAATAAGAACTATATAGATAATAACATATAAATAATATATATATATATATAAATATTAATTGTAATAATATAATATAATATAATATATATATTATATGAAATTAATATTAAAATAATATTAATTATATAAATAATATAAATAATAATAAATTATTTATAAATCTATAATAAATAGTTTTAAATTTATAAAATTATAATAATAAATTAATTGATTATATGAATTAATATATATATTTAATTAAAAAACAAAAGGCTCTAAAATTAAGAATAAAGAAAAGTGAACAATAGTTTTTATAATTATAAAAAATTAAATTTATTTATATAGAGCTAATAAAAAGTTAGAAATTATAGAATAAGAATTTTAGCTCAAAAACTATACATATAAAGTGCTTACTCACACTCATCCATAGATGTATAAAATCTCCATTACTATCCTAACCCTCAAATAATATATAAAATATAATTAATAGTACTTATCTAGAATGGTATATAGAAAAAAGTATAAAAAAAAAAGAAATAACATTTATTTTATATTGATAAAATTTCTTATTGATTAAAATACTCGATGTATTTGTTTGTTTGTCTTATTTGTTAAATCTTTGTCCTATTTGTTTTTGTCCTCTTTGTATTTAAATGCATCACGTGATGTATCACCCTTGCTTCAATAAATCAGCATTATGCTCTATTCAGTTATGCCCAATATGATTCATCGCACTTAGATATTATAGAATATATAACCTATCACCATGCAACCATCATCATATCGCTTACAAATACCACATACATGCATAAGTTCGCGCCCAAACACTCCAGAAACACCTTCGAATTAATCAATATATAAGAGGAAATGAACAACACACGACTGCCACGGAGTATGAAATTGAATATTAGTTGAGCAAATTCCAATAAGTAAGCAATGCACCATTTCATCCACTCACAATCACCACTTATATCCCCCGCAATAACTTGGGTGTTCGGAAACCTCTCACATTTAATAGATGAGCGAAATCGAGATAGATTCTATTACCAATCCATATTATATTAATCACTTCTTTTCTCTAGAAACTCACAACGTATTTATGTCTTGTAGACTTTCAAGAGTTTGTAGTGTTTTGATATGTCAAACCCTTATTACTGTTCCCCATACTACTTCTCTCATAACTCTCTAATAATTTAGTCAAAGTATACTTAAGATATGATTAAGCCTGCTTTGCCTCATATATGTCGCTACTTCAGATCGACTAGCTCTTTCCTTATGCCGTTTGCTCTGTTTGCTCTTTTCCGAATGATCTGTACTTTTGATCATTTCTAGCCATTAGGCCTACGTCTTACGCTCACCTCATGATCACTCTGGGTAGTAATTAATTAACTATGGTAGTTCGTCCCCGAGACATACAAACGAAGAGAGACATTAAGATAAAAATAAATCATACGAACAATATGATAAATCATATCAAGAATATAGATACATCATTGTATTAAGATAGATAACTAGTTAACATACAATCCACAAGCAAAACGTTATATTAATTATAATCAATCTATAGCAATTATATAATAATAATATTACGAAAAAAGTATATGATTTAGATAATTCTTACTATAATGAATATCCAGCTGATTTTTTTACATAGTCTAGTTAAGAAAAATAAACAATATATAGAGGTTAATGAAATATCGCTATTAGGAATTATTAGTCGATAATTCGAGAGAATAATAAATGCGTTATGAAACTAATACAATTTTATGAATCTATTTTATCTTTATCAGTCGAAAATGAGAGCGAACAACTCTAAGACAGACGAAATTACGTCTATGACACGATCAGCTGAACCACGCATCCGGCTATATTTAGCACTAAGGTTGCAGCTTTTATGTTGTGCGTGTGTAGGGGTACGGATGTGGTTGAGCTGTCGTGCTAGAGTAGTGTGAAGTGTATGTTTGGCATGTGAATGTGTTTATGTAGATGTTTTGTGACAATTTGTTAAGTAAATAAAGGAGTGTTTCTGGTTTCAAAAAAACCAGTAATTGAGTCTAACCGTTGATCAAGATTATCACTCAATATTGTTTGATGAAGTTCACTTAATGTTATTACAACAGTTAAAATTTACTTGAAATTATATAAATTATACGGCAATAGGTAAGACAACCACTTTCTACTACACTATTACATACTGCCAGTTTACTATTACTAATGTTAATGCTATACTTTCAAATTAATAATATAATATATATAATAATATTGAATAAAAACAGTAAACATATATAATATTAAACTAATAATAATAATTAATGATAAATAATAATAAGTAAAAATTTCATGTTGAATTAGATGTGTAAATCCGATAATTGGTTTGTCTTCTATAATTTTTTTGAAATTAAGTCTTGTTTATAATGAGGATTTTCAATTTGTGAGTTCATTATATAAGAAATGGAGATAGCTTCTTGTTCATCCTTTTGAATGAATGATCTTCGCAATTAATACGAGCTAAAGGGTAACACAATTTGATTATACATCGTAAGGAAGTTCATGAAGGATAAAAATGAACATACATATAGATATTGATATTTCTTGACATCTACATATAGTAAGGTATGCGGTTTGCAGTGTTAATATTGATATATTATATTAATATATATATAGTATATTTATTTATATATTATATTATATATTATATATAAATAATAGTAGTAATATATTATAATATAGTTATAATATTATAGTATAGTATAATATAATATATATATATATATATATATGAACGGTAAAAGATATAATTATAAATTTCTATCATTGTTTGTAATATCTTTTTGATATATACTCATTATTATGATTATTTTAGTTAATTTAACAGTATTAGTATATATTTATATAATATATTATATATATATTAGTAATATAATATTATATATAGTTTTAATATTATTATTGTTATAACTATTAATATTTCAATTCATTAATTAACCATAGTGTATTAGATATTATTAATTATAATATATAATATATTATATAATAGGAATCCTAATACTAGGTATAATATCTACTAGAACGACCTTCGGGCCGGAAGGGGTGGCTAAATAACAATAAAAAAGCGCATCTACTATATGTACTCGATATTCCTTCCCAATGGGTGTGAGTACCGTTACCTCCTTATCGCTCCAGAATCTTCGGGTTAGGTGTACAAAAGTCTACATATAGCATAATCATTACATAACATCGTAATAATATCATTGGTCAATATATTACGAAGATATAATATATATAAATATAGTATGAAGAGATAGATATATATGTAAAGATATAATATATTAGAATATATATATATATATATAGATATTATAGTATATGTAAATATTATTTATATATAAATATAATAAATATAGAGTTATATATATATTTAATATATATATTTAAGATATATATAATATTACATATATATATTAATATTTATAGATACTTATCTTTGTTATATCGACTATATTTACATATATAAGAGACTCTCTCTCTTATATTATATATATAAATATATATATATATGATATTATAAATATATTATAATTTAATTATATATATATATATTATATAAGTACGATATAGTATATTTATCAATTGCACAGGACATATCATCACTTGTGACACATCATGTGATATAATAGTGGACACCATCACTATAATTGGTTGATAATTATCATACTTCCATGGGTTATCTCATATATTTTATCCTGGTAGTTATAAGTGTTAAATGCATAAAGTAAAGAATTAACATTAATGATGGCTTACGAAGAAAGAATAAAAAATTTCAGTTCATAAAAAAATAAAATAATATAACATAAGGTCTTCTAATTAAAAGATGTCTGCTTACAGCTATTATAATAGCTCTCTAATATATATTAAATGAAAATCGTTATGTGATGATATGATTCAGTTTGCGGTGGATCTATAAACAGGAAGAATTTGTTGTCGTAGTGACTACTTCATAAACTTCAATAATACGTGGGAGAATCTATTTTACAGGATTAAATTGCATTACTGGTGAAATACTTTCTTATTCTAAGGTTAATGTGTTATGCGACCAATATAATATAGTAATGAAAATTGTGAACGATAGAAGGCGAAAATGAGGGATTACCTGATCAGTGGTGAGCGATTGTCAATTCTATATATTGAGCTTGGTGGAAGCAGAGAATAGCATAGGTTAATTTTTCTCAACATATTGTATAGATAGTAAAGGGAATATCAATTATAATAATATCAACATGCCACATGCCGGAATTTGTATCTCCGTTGAGAACCGATTGGTGTTGATATTATGTCTTATATTTGGACAAGATTGATTTCGCGTCAATATGAGGAGGAATTGAATGGTATGAACAGAGTGTTAATCCATAAACTCATATGAGAAAAGAAAGCAAAAATTTACTTAAGAAGTGATACACAGTAAATACAATAACAATTCAAGCGACTGGAATATATAATATATCAAAACAAATAGATCATGTAGATCGGTGTTCAAATCTTGGTGTTTAGAAGAGCTGAGGTCGGATAAGATTGTAATGACACTAATGAGAGAGATAAGTTATGACAACCTCCTCGAATTTAATAAAACATAGCGTATCTAGCTATGTGACACTATACTGAGACAAATCTCATCTAGGATTATATCTGTGACAACTATCGTACACATATGATGAATCATTATT
>JABUQX010070179.1:20000-32500 GCA_015478945.1 Trachelipus rathkii | reverse complement strand
AGTATAAAGGAATTGCAAATAGGAGGAGTTACTTGTCCGAGTCCGGATGAAAAATATGTTTAACAAAATTTGCCAATAAATTTGTATTTACACAAGTCCCATTAGGAATTGTGATTAAGGTATATTAAGAGCTTCTAATCTTTTCACAAGAAGTATCACTCCACAGCAGATTATTTTCTATATATCTGAAAAAACTCAATAAACATCTTCTCAATTCATAACATATATCGAGGAAAGATTATAATCAAAACTGGAGCTTTAAATTAATAACTAAGTCATCGTAGACTAAACACAAATATATATTCCATTAACGTTGAAATTGAAATATATGTTATATATATATATGAATTCTATGGAAAAATATATCTTAATATATAATTAATTATATAAACCAGCGTATACCGAAAGGATAGACACATAGTATTATTAATCTAAAAAATAACTATAGATAGCTACCAAATAACTTAGTCAAGAATAACAATTTATATTAAATATTTAAAACCAATAAATAAACATAATTCATATAATAATATATCATTATTGGCATAAATATATATATATTAATACATATATATATTAATAAATTAATATATATATAATATATAATATATTATAATTAATTATATATATATATGATATATATATTAATATATATATATATATATAATAATATATTAATATATATATATATATATTATAGATTAATATATTAATATATATATTAATATATATATATGTATTAATATATATATATTATTAATTAAATATATTACATATAAGTTATATATTATATTAATTATATATATATATAATAGTTATTATATATATATATATATTTAATATATATATTAAAATTATATATAATAATATAATAATATATATATATTAATATAATAATATATATATATACATATAAGAAATGAATATATATTATATATCTACATATGAACTACCAAATTGACCCTACAAATATCATTAATAAATATACTATCTATCCAATCTAAACATAAAATCAACGACCAAATAAGATATTAATATAGGTGAGTAAGATATATACATGCTAACAAGCCCATTGAGCACGCTACCGAGACAGAGCATGTTTGTTGAAACCTCTAAGTAATTCTTTTAGAAACAAAACTCAAGACTTACATGTTTTTAACAGAAAATCTCTCCGCATATCAGCTGGAACGATGCAGAGAATAAAGACACACACGCATTCTTTATTCCGGTCACATGTTTTCAGGAGGGCAAAAATTTGATAACACATGTATATACCTGCCCCAACATGAACTACTGCATTCCTCCAGCCTATGGACAAGCCCACCTATTACCATGTGATAACATGAAGATAAACACTGCAATCAATTCAACAGAACAAGGATACTCAGAGAAGCGTTCTAAAACTGGATTGCGCACTATACAAAACACACTCACAACAAGCCAAATTCTTTACACGACCATCAACTAAAGATACTATCACTTTATCGATCACAACACGCTTGCAAACAGATATGCACACCAGGTATAGACAATCAATATTTTTAAGCAATGCACAATCCACAAATACAAAGATATAGAATATGATACGACCAGAAATATCACCCGCATATTAGAGCCAGTACATACTTACATACGCACTAGTAAATTATATGAGACACAAAAATATGAGATGAAGATCCCGAAAACCCAAAACTGCCGCATACTAGAAAATGATTCACATTACCCAAACTACCTCAATATCTGTATAAAATGCAAAAACAGGCCCGGAAATCGTGTGATCACTTCTCCTGTCTGTCCCTCTAACGTTTTATTCCTCAGGAACACCTGGAAATCAACAACCTATAATGCGATCGTGTGAGAGAGTGATCGTGGAGGAGGACATGTCTCGTGGTAATACAGGAAGGAGGTAACGCTTATAGAGATGCAATATCGGCGCGATCTCAATGAGAACGGTGCTTTCATAATAAGTGCGGAGATAGTCTAAAGGTAAAACTTCTAAAAATTGGTAAAAGAAGGGCAAAATTTTATGGTGTAAGTATAATTCTCTCGTTATAAGTGACATATAAATAATATCAAAAAAAGCCAATTACTGGTCAATCGCCTAAAAAATTACTATATAGGTAATTATTGGATTCTTTTCTTGTATTAAGGTTTGATATGTCTTATTAAAAAGATAATATTACATAATAAAGTGAGTTTGTCTGATATTTTTCAGGTCTGAAAAGATACCCTACTGACATATTTATATACGATGTAGTATCATTAGTGGAAAAATGATAATTAATATCGGACAGAAAGTTGCTTTGCATAAATAAGCATTCTATTATCTTATTTATTCTTTTTAATAGTAATACTGATTTATTATGATTATTGAATATTAGTAGTGTGAGTTTATAAAAAATAAATTATTACTTTATCATCATTATTATATGTACAAAAATTTAATAATTTTATACTCAATCAACATCACTATATCCTTAGGCATATAGGGGTTATATATTAAATATGTATAGTAGAGTATAGGGGCGTCTACTAGCCCTGAAGGAGCCCCATAAGTAACCCATGAATGACCCTCACTGATATATATATTATTGAATATATTATATAATATTAATAATATTGATATATTATATATTAATTAATATATTATTATAATATTAAATATATAATAATAATTATAATGGTAGATTATATATAATATTATTATATATACATACTATATTATATAATTTAATATATATATATATATTAATAATAGATTAATATATAATACTATAATTAATATATATATATTTATATTATATAATTACATATAATAATATATTATAATAATATATATATATATATAGATATATTATATATTATATATACTATATATATATATATTAATATTATAATATAAATTATCAATATATATATATTAATATATATAATATTATAATTATTATAGTATTAATTATAATATATTAAGATAATATATATATATATTATTATAGAGATATATAGGTATAATATATATAATATATATAATGATATATAAATATAACTATATTATATAATATATACATGGCGGCGCGTCTTGATGGGCTCCGGGGCTGGCGGCCCCTCCAAATTAAAAATGCCAGGCAAAGGATGTTGATGGAAATATAAAATTTGTCAAATAAAAGTGGAAAAGAATTTTTTTTTAAACAATTTAATACATAAAAAATAGTAATCAACAAAGAAATAAGAAAAGAATGCTTTTTGCAACAGCAAATTTTAAGTACGATATTTTTTTTTTCAATATTTCCAATAGTATAAAATTGGGGCTCCATATTGCCAGCCCTGAAAAAAGACAACTTTATAGTCTTTTAAATAAGAACAAATACAGCACTTAACAAGAAAAGGATACCAAATTCCATAGTGTTTTTAGCAAGTTCGCCTTGGCTTTTTGAATTATTAGGCAACTTACGAGATTTGTCTCATAAAAAATTGCATTTCAAATTTGAGGGAGTTTGCAGTGTCCTTAATGTCCTTCTGTACATATAAAAGACATATTAAAGACAAATAAAAATCAGTTTATTTATACCCATCAGAAGATTGGATGTTTTTTTTGTTTTGGGTGTTGAAATTTAATCTTATTATGAAATAATTATTTATTTACAGAAAAAAAAATAATACATTTTATTGAATTGCTGACGATCTGATGATGATGTGCATGTGCTTGTGATGTTAATTTGAAATATGGAACCCCAAATATTGTTAAAATTGCGTTGTATTTTAAAATTTATGTTAACATTTAAGGGAATAAAGTTTCATTCTAATTTTGCTCTGGAAACTTAAAGAAGGGTAAGGCTCCCTTCCCTATTGGCGATTTCGTACCAACAGAAATCTGATTTCAAAAAGATTCTTCGAGGTTCAACCAGCTCTGTCCTCGACCCCAGTTGGCCAGGCGTAAGATGATATAATATTGTATATATATATATATATATATATATATTATATTATATATAGATATATATATGTATTATATTATATATATATCATATATTAAATATATATACTAAGTTAATATATATATATATAATATATATATAATAATTATATATTGTATATATATATATAAATATATATTATATATATATAAGTATATATAATATATATATAATATATATTATATATATATATATATATATATATATATACTATATATATATGTAAGGTGTGAAATAATTATGAATTTTTTTTTGGTTCTCTGAATGTCAAAAATGTTTTTCAGTTTTTGCTAGCCATCCTAGTTTAGATACAGGTCGTCAGGCATTTCTAACGTGGGTATATAGATATATACTAAAAGATTATATAGTATAATATTATTATATATAATAAATATATATATATCATTTATATATAATATATATATATACGATATATATATATAATATATATATATATGATAATACTCAACCTAGGCCACACCGTTATGCTCGCACGGGCGACCTCCAGCAAACTCCGGATCTACTCCTACTTAGTCTCCTCTCTCTCGTCTCTCTCTCTCTCTCTCTCTCTCTCTCTCTCTCTCTCTCTCTCTCTCATCTCTCTCTCTCTCTCTTTATATATATATATTAATATAATATATATATATATATATATATATATGATAGATACCTATAATATATATAATATATATATACGTAGATACTATAATATATATATTATATATATATATATGTATATATATATACTATATATATATAATATATACTAATATATAGTATATATAATATATATATTATATATATATATAATATAGATATATAAATAATTATATTAAATAAAAATATATAATTGTATATATACTTGCTAGCCCCCTCGATGCCCAAAGTTTAGACGAGCCGCTATATATAGTATAATAATATAACTTAATATAATATATAGCTCAACTATACTATCTATATGAAAAACAGGAATATATATATTATGATCAGATAATATACATATATCTATAATATATTATATAAAATAATAATACTATATAGTAACTATATATATAATATACTATATACAATAATATTAAATTAATATATATATTATATATATATATATATATATATACAATATAATATATATATATATATATATATAATATATTCACATATTATTATATATAATATACTATATATACGATTAGCATTTTGGTAATGGGCTATTTAATTTATGTCTAAGGGAAAGAGATAATATTGTAGATGTAAATCATCCATTTAACATAAAGGAGATTGAATTTTTATATTTTATTTTATGTATTATTATATATAATATGTAAATTAAATATATTTTTAAATTACTCTAAATATTTTAAATATTTTAATTCACTTACTTATATGACTTTAAAATTTATCCCTAATATTGTCTAGTATGGAGTAAATGAAAAATTTACTTTGTAAGAAGAGGCACGATCTTCATACCTGGGTTTAAATTCAGGTGTTTGAATCTGCCTTTCTTCATTGGATCTTCTCTTTAAAGGGTGCACGTTAAACTTTTCTGTTTCCTTTGTTCTAACGTTTTCTTCGTCGCGTCAATGATCGAACTATCGCCAATATTTACATAATAGCTTCTTTTGCGAGATTTCCCAAAAGAGGCTTTCTTTTACTCTCAGTAAACATCATTTTAACTTCCGTAAAAGTGCATTATTTTCCTCAGCGCTCTAATAATTTTTGTCTAACTTTTCTAGCAAGACATAATACAATTAATATAAATCATATAACTTTGGAATGACTTCTCTCAAATATTTTTAACAATCCATTCCCTTCAGATTTAAGAAAGAGTGTTGCGTATCCGTTTCATTATAATAACTAATAATGAATAAAATAATAATAATAATAATAAAATAATAATAAAATAATTAATACATAATAATAATAACTAATAATAAAATAAGAATAATAAAAAATAATAATGACATAATAATAATAATAAAATTAATAATGAATAATAATAACTCATGAATAAATATTAATATGTAATATTAAATATTAATAAATTAATAAGTTAATATATAATAATAATAAATAAATAATTAATAATAATATAATGATATATAATAATATAATAAAAAATAATAATAAATAATAATAATAATAATAATAATAATAATAATAATAATAATAATAATAATAATGAATAATAATAATTAATATTATAATTAAATCATAATAACATAGAATAAAACGAATCCGATAATCAAGATTTAATAAATAATTCGATACACCGACGATAATGTTGCCGTAATAATAAATATATGAGTAATAATAATAATAAATTTCCTAATTAACTAGTATACTGAGACATAAGTTGGACCATAGCATAATAATAATCATGCGAACTGAATAATAATAGTATTACATTATAATAATAATAATAATAATAATATAATAATTAGTTTGAATAACTATAATTTAATCATAATAAATGAAACAAATAATCTCCGAACGTATTCATTTTCATAAAAATGAGATAACTGAATTAAATAAATATGAATATGTACCACTCAAACGAGAACATGCAAAATTTGCAAAATACCTGCCATGGGAAGTAGCATATTTCTTAAATTAAAACCACCTTTAAGAAGACCGTTCCAACACAAACTCGAGGTCACCCACACGACGAGCGCGACACACACACACACACCACAACACACCTACAGCACGACATGCACACAGCAATGAGAGTTAGGTGAAAAATTCCTAGAATATATTTAGTAAAGACTTCAATTTACATATTGAAATGTCAAAAGATTTTATGAAAATTGAAAGGTATTATAATATAATCCTCCTCCACGATGGACCGGTGTATCAAAAGGTGAATTAACAGCTCAATCACTATGAGGTTAGCAATATGGATATAATAATATATAATACATATATATAATATACTATATAATATATATATCATATATAAATTTAATAATCATTATATATAATATAATATATATTTATATATATATAATATATATAATATCTATATTATATATATATTATATATATATATATATATATATTATATATATTATACTATATATATATATATATATAATATAATATATATAATATATATATATATATATAATATTATATATATACTTATTTATATATATATCTATATATATATATAAATATATATATATATATATATATATATATATAGTTAATAATATATATAATATATATATATAAAATATTGTATATGTTAATATAATATACTAATATATATAGAATATAGAATATACTATATAGAATATATATAATCTATATATAATACATATATAGTATCAATATTATATATGGCCATATAGTATTATTTAAATATATTATTATATATATATATAATAATATATAAATTATATATAATATATATATATAAATATATATATTATATATATAACTATATATATATATATAATAATATCAATATATATTATAGAGTATATATATAGATAGTATAATAATATATATATAATATAATATACAAGTAAATGAATATATAATATAATAATATATATAATAATATATATAGATATATATATATATATATATATATAAATATATATATAGATTTATATAGTATATAATATATAAATATATCATATATATATATATATTAATAGATATATATATATTATATATATATAGATAATATATGTATGTATATATATAAATATATAAATATATAATATATATAGATATATATATATATAATAATATATATATATACGTATAATATATATAATATATTATATTAATATAATATATACTGATATATATATAACTATATATATATATATAATATATATTATATATATATATATTATATATATAATATATGTATAATATATATATATACTTATATATATATAGATATATATATATATATATATATATATTATTACTATATATATATATAACTATATATAATATATAATATATAGGCGATATATAATATAATAAATATATTATAACCTATATATTATATATACTATATATATGATTATATATATATAATATATATAACACAATATATATATATATATACAATATTAATATATATATATAATATAGATATATATATATATAATATATATAGAAATATATTATATATAGATATATATATATATATATATATATATATATATATATATATATATATATATATATATATATATATATATATATATATATATATATATATTTTTTTTATATAATATATATTATATAATAAATATATATATATTATATATATATTATATATATACTATATATATAATTATATATATATATAGAGTATAATATATATTGAAGGATATTTATGAATAGAAATTGAAGTTATGCATTCTTATTAATTAATATAAACTTTTCTCAACATAAACAATGAAGGGGAAAGAAAATCTACAATTAGTTTTAATGTATCTTCTTTCAATTGTTAAACCTTATTCAAACTTATTCAAACTTTCTGGATTAATTGCTAAGTCAAGATTATTAATTGCTCGATTGGCCATACACGAATTGCCTTTCTTCTATTTTATTGTGGCAAGAAAAATGAATTGAAAGTAATCCTTATATATTAATGCTTTAATATAAATCCAGAATTCGCAAGATAGAACTTGAAAAAGAAAAATGTTTTTTTTTTATATACTTTTCAGATTCTTAACAAGTACACATTTTCTTGTTTTTAATGTTTTATTTATATATATATATAGATTTGTAAATTGAACATTTTATGCCTAATCATTTACTTTATTTTTTTTTTATCTAGCAAACATGTTTAGGTGGTTTAGAAGATTCGAGCCCAAACAATCAAGCATTCTAGGTTTCGAAAAAGGTCGGGGGACGGGAGATGTAGCAGCTATTCTCTCTTTAAGAGTGCTTTGTCTTACTAATACTTTTAAAATGTATACACCTCCTTCCTTTTAGTAGGAGAGTTTTCACCTTGAGCGGTGTTGTTAACTGTTAAAAAAAAATTATCGAAATTAATTAAATAAAATAATAATTATGATGACCAAATTTCCCTTCAACGTATCCAAAGCAAAAATGCTTTCAGACTAAATTAGACAAACAAAAGATTGTCGCAAACATTTTAATTTATTACTAAAAATCTTACCCACAAATGGTAAGCTCATATAATATATTTTCTTATAGTTCCGATAAATCAAATAACCCGCCAAATTATCCGGTGAAGTTATGAAGTTAAAACACCGATTAGGATACCTTCTAAAAAAAAAAACAAAAAAAAAAAATACAAAAGGAAAAATTGCATGGAATTTATTTTGATCTGTGGAGATTTTATTCTATACTGTTAATCAACTCATTATAGTGTATATGATAGGAACTCTATGTGTGGTTGTTTTTAGTAGGTTTAATTGAATTTCATCCTCTATCAAAATATTTGAGAGTAAGGTACGTTTCATTTCTGGGTTGTATTTGTTTCATCTAAGATTTTTGGATATTCGCTTTAATTCATCTGAGTTCTAGTTACTAAATTAGAATAATCTAACATTTAGGTCCCTTACACGCTCTTCTATCAGGAAAATATTATCACAACTATAAAATATAAAATAACAAAAAACACGACGCAAATTGTTATTTTGGAGCGTGGTGGCGCGAGCGATGTGGACTTCACATACCCAGATATACCCTAGGTGTCTTGTCAATTGAATCAAAGCTTAATGTTAGACATGCTTACTCAGTAAGCTAGTGATCAACCCACATTTTCGAGTTATGATTTGAATATTAGCAATATTACTGTCAGGTGTTTCAAACTCGTGGTAGGGATAAAAGCACAGAGAGATCCCTAGGCAAGTATAAGCTCTCTCACTCTAGAAGATGAAAATTACCTCTTAGTGTCTTGATAATGGTTAGAGAACACAATGAAGTGTTTGGTTTCCGATAAACTCTGTAAAATACTTAAGAATATATTATATTGCACCCACAACAAAATATACTTATCCGTTCTCTTATTTTAACTCACCTCCCTATACAACAATATTTTTCTTAACTACAGATTAAATTTTCATGTAATCCTCTATCATCTAACCATCTTTCTTTTCTACCGAAGAAGTAAACAGGAACAGTAGTAGAAGAAAATGACACAAATTCGAAAATAATAGTAATGCAGCGCCACCTCTATACTATATATATTATGTATTAATTAAAACCTTATAGTAGACTATTCGTGAGTAAAGTGATCAGTAGAAAATTACCACCCTATGAGCTTTCACTAGAGATCCTGCGAAGTACGATTCTACTACCATATATTAAGGGCATCTTTCGATTCAGAAGGTTTGATTGGGTATTCAATTCCTTGTGACTCCTAAGGTGGGCCACATCCATACCTCACTCTATACAACAATTAAATAAACCCCGTCAATTCATTCTTATCACAATTATGCACGTTTTCTTCTTACGCTTTTGCCTGGCTCATAAAACTCATCATTCACTACATCTTCCAAGATTCCTTTACTGAGCTTAAATTCAACTCTTGCTTCATTGAGTCATACCCAGTACTGGTATCGATACCCAATTCACATCTACACATCAACAGATATAGCATTCTGGACTTTTAAATACCAATCCGACTATCATCCCGTCTTCCATACATACCAAACCTATTATAACGAACGTAATCTTTACAGTATTTATCCCTTTCTCACACCACATACTCAGCTAATACAGTTCATTCCATCAATGTTATCTAAATTCTTACTCATCAATCTAACTAACGCCCACTTAGATATGATTGTCCTCACTGAACACATTGTACTTTTAAATCTATACCTCCTATTCCAGTAACTATAGTCTCCTGATATTCAAATATATATATATATATATATATATATATATATTCGTAAGTATAATATCGGTATAAAACAAACATCCGAGATTATGGAGGGAAGGGGACGGCTAATCGATGGGGGAAAGAGAATGTGTGAGCTTTTTTTTGCAAATCCTCCGTGAAAGAGGTCGGTCCTGCACTTCAAAGTTGCAATCTCTTATGCTTCTAAATTATTATATTATATATATATATATATTTAATTAATTTTAAATATATATATAATAATATTTTAGTATATATATATATATATTAGTATTATTATCGGTATATATATATATACTAATAAAATATATTATATATATATATATATAATATAATAATATATATATAATATATATTATATATAATAGATATTATATATATATATACTATATTGGATATATATTATATATAATATATAATATGATATATTATTATATATTATATATATATATTATATTTAATATCTTTAACATTTTTTTGATTATTAAATTATTTTTTATATATATATATATATATATTATATATATATAAAATATATATATAAATATAAAGTGTGTGTGTAGGTGTAGGTCTGTGTGTATGTGTTTGTGCATAGATGAGTGTGTGCGTAAGCATAAATATATTTGAAAGTTTCTTATTCAATCTTTATAAATCCTTTCTTATTAAATTTGTTCATCTTTTCGTATTTTATTTCAATTTTGAAAATGAAATTGGAAATATTTTCAACCATTTTTAATATTTAACTTTTTTTTCCCCTTTTTCTCTTTTAATTTACAGAAATATTTTCTTTTTAAAGAAAAATTGTCCATTTTTTCTAGATGTAGATATAAATGAAGGAAATATTTCATGTTGTATGGGAGTAGGAGAAGTGAGGGGGAAGGGGAAATTGCTGCGTTCAGGTGGGAGAGGGGTTTTTGGGGTTAGGAAAATGGGGAGGGACTTAAAAATACTTGGGGCAGGAAACAAATTGAAATTTATTTTGCAAAACGTTTAAATGAAGTTCGTAATTGGGAAAAAACAGAAAAAATCCTTTTCAATAAATTTTATTATTATTATTATTATTATTATTATTATTATTATTATTATTATTATTATTATTATTATTATTATTATTATTATTATTATTATTATTATTATTATATTATTTTATTATTATTATTATTATTATTATTAATATATTAATATTATTATATTATTATTATTATTATTATTATTAATTATTATTATTATTATTATTATTATTATATTATTATTATTATTATTATTATTATTATTATTATTATTCTTTCTTTCTTTCCTCACCTACCTTATTTTCCCAAGATTGGGAGTAAGGAGCGCTACAAGCATCGGAAAAGAAAAGCAGTAGGAGAGTATGACAAATGTCGAAAAGAAAACCCAGCCTTATATAATAATATATATATTATTATAATATATAATTATAATATATATATAATAATATATTATTATTATTATTATTATTATTATTATTATTATTAATATTATTATTATTATTATTATTTTATTATTATTATTATTATTATTATTATTTTATTTATTTATTATTATTTATATTATATTATTATTATTATTTTATTATTATTATTATTATTATTATTATTATTATTGTCGTTATCATTACTATTACTATTACCATTATG
>JABUQX010070179.1:10000-15000 GCA_015478945.1 Trachelipus rathkii | reverse complement strand
TCACTTGAATGATTGGACAGGCGATCGAGTAAAGAGATGGTATAAGGTGCCTTTTGAGTTGCGGTAGAAAATGAGAATGGAAGGAAGGTGATTGATTTTTGTGAGGAGAGGGGTATGTGTGTAAGTAATACATTCTTCGAGCATAAGAGTATTCATAAGTATATTAGAGTTGGTGTAAGTATTTTGTATCGAAGTGAAAAGTATGATTGATTTTTGTTGATGAAAATGATGTTGAAGTATGTGATGGATGTTAAATCAATGATGGGAATATCAGCTCATTATGAACAAGATGCATTTAGAAGTGATAGAGGATGTGTAGATAAAATCTTCATGAAACAAATGATTGAGAAAATGAGAGAGATGAAGAATTAATTGTATTTAGGATTTATGGATTTACAACAGACAAACATATGACAGGATTAATAAGAAAGCTCTGTGGCAGGTTTTAGTGATATTTGGTGTTGGTTGTACACTTCAGAATGGAAGTAAACGTATGTATATAGATAGTGAAGAGTGTGGAAGAATATATAGAGTTGAAAATGAATGGTTTATTATTAGTAGTGGTTTTTGATTGGGATGTATTATGTCTCCTTGGATATTTAATTTTTATATGGATAGGGTGATGAAAGAATTATAGGCACTGGTGGTAGGGGAAGGTGCTAGACTGATGGAGATGGAAGAGAGTAGATAGGTCCCTGCTTATTGCACATTGATGATTTAGTGTTGTGTGACGAATTTGAAGAAAATTTGAGAGTTTTGGTAGAGAGATTTGGCAGGGTGTGTAAAAGGAGGGTTTGAAAGTAAATGTAGATAAGAGTAAGGTGATGGTAGTGAATGAAGAGAATCTGAAGTGTGAAATCGTTGGATGATGAGCAATTGAAACAAGTATCTGAGTTCAAATATTTAGGCTATATGTTGGATGAAAAAGGAAAGGATGATGCATAGTATAGTGGGAAAGTTGTGAATTGTAGGAAGTTGGCTGGTACAATTAGATTCTTATTGAATACAATGGGGCTAAGTCTTGTGGGCGTAAGGATTTTGCAAGAGAGAATGTTGCTGCCGGTGTTAATGTAAAGTAGTGAAACTGTGGTGAGGAATAAGAGATATAGATCTAAGGTTCAATTTGTTCAGATAGGCAATTTTAGGGGCGTGTTAGGTGTGAGAAGATTCGCTAAAATGATGAATGAACGTGCTAGGAAGTGAGGTTTGAAAAAAAGGTAAATGAGATAATAAACTAGATGTGTTAAAAATGGAAGGGTAGATGATAGTCGGTTGGTTAAGCGGATGTATAGTGGTGAGTATGCTGGGAATCGATCGGCTGGGAGACCGAAGAAAAAGTGGAGTGAGTCAGTAAAGAGAATATCTAAAGGGAAGGTATGCGCGTTCCGCAGAGGCAAGAAAAAGGGTGAATAATATGAGATAATATTTTGATATTTCGAGGAGTTGTGAGGGGAAATGGTTGTGGACCATGGGGTGAGGTGGGGCTTTCCTTTCGACTTACCTCACATTCTTCTACTGACTTTTCTGTTTCCGGTGTATGTTGAGCACCTCATCCTAAATCTGGAATGAGTGGAAGATAATACATATATATATATATATATATATATATATATATATATAATATATAATATAATATTATTATATATATAATATATATATATATATATATATATATATATCTATATATAATATATATATATATATATATATATATATATATATATATATATATATATATATTTATATAATATGGATATATATATATATATATATAAATGTATAAAAAAAATATATATATATATATATATATATATATATATATATATATATATATATATATATATATATATATATATATATATATATATATATATATATAATATATATATTATATATTATATTATATATACTTTATATAATATCTTTAAAGGCATATATATATATAATTTATATATATATATATATATCTAATATATATATTATATATATATAAATATATTATCTAATATATATATATATATATATCTATATATATATATATTATATTTATATATTATTATATTTATATATTATATATATATATATATATAATATATATTATTATATATATATATATTATATATATATATATATATATATATATATATATATATATAAGGCCGTAGCAAGGGGGTTCAGGGGGTCTGAACCCCTCGAAATTAAATAATCGATCAAATTTTTTTATGACTTGAATCTCTGAATTTTATTTTTTAAAAATGAGAATCAAGACAAATTAAGGATGCATATTAATAGAGATTCGGAAAACATATTTGTAGTTCGTAAAGATTTAATTTTACTCACTGTTGAATGCGTAAAAGGTGAATCTCCAGCGAAGATAATTTGACGATGGTTGAAATAAATAATGACATTCTGATTGGACAATAATTTGAAAAAAGGTGTAAGAGGCGTTCAAGCTGTCGAGAATATCCAGCGTCATTGTAACCTTATTGCTGTTCCCATTCATGTGGAGTACAAGACATTAGAGATTATTGGCACAGCGGAAACTACTGGGTACTATTGTAGGTCATCAAGGCTGACATCTATTTTGATTGAAAAATTGAAAAGAATTTCCCATGAAGCAAAATGGACAAAGCCAATACAAATGTGCAAAACAAGGTAAGTGGAAGGTTCCGATTTAAAGAAATTTTTGAAATAATTGTTGAACATTTAGATCAGATTGAAATGGATCATGATATTGAACCACTCTCATTCTGCTAATAATCCCCGCCCGTCTGAATATAATAATTAATGATATCGCATATCGATATGCGAAAAACATCTCCACAGATACTCTTCGTCCTCAAACTCTTCGCTTCCAAATCGAGCAGCGGAGCTAGGTTATAGTATGCGTAGTATAGAGCGTCTAACGTGCGTTATATAATTATCCGCTGCTTGGAAATTCGCTTTCGCTGTTTCCATTAGAGCATTCTATTATAAATATGCCAATAGTATCGGCATATCTATTAGTAACTCTCAGTGATCATATCTTGCTACTTAATCATCAGTTATAGAACCGAAAATAGAGCTCGTTTTTAATGCTATAACTATCTGTGTAACTGTGATATAGAATAATATTCAAGATTAATATAGAAAAATTTTGCTAGACTCACCAATGCAATACTCTCTTGTGCTCTCTCTCGTTGCTATCGAGAGATTTTAGGCTAATGAGGTTTGTGTCAAAATTGGCTTAAATCGAAGAAAAAGTAAGCTTTGAACTCGCGGTCAATTAGGTTTTCCTTACGATTTTATCTCTCGCCTCGGCTATAAAAGCACCGATTCGGGGGTTCGGTTAAATTGTAAGAAACTTTATTTATTATATATTATTATTATATATATATATAATATTAATATAATAATATATATATATAATATATATATTATATATTATATAATATATATCATATATATATATATATATAGATATATATAATATATATATACATATATATATATATATATAATATAATATATATTATATATATATATATTATAGTAGAGAATACGGCTGAACGTTTCAGAATCGATGTAATTGAGAAATGACATAAAGGAGTTATAATTTTTTTTACTTGACGATATTTTCTACATTTATCCATACATATTAATTTTGTTGCCCGTTTATTTAATAAATCCTATATACTATTAATCTAAGTGAGTCTCGGACCTTTCTAAGGTGTAAAATGCGTAAGCGACCTTTATTAAATATACTAGATATACTATATATTATATATATAATATATATATATTAATATATATATATATATATATTATATATTAAATATATATAATTAATATAATTATTATTTATTAATTTAATAATATTAATATATATTATTCAATATATATATAAATATTAAATTAACTGTTTTCACCTGTATATTATATATATATATATATATATATATAATATATAATATATATAATATAATATATATATATATAATATTATATATATAATAATATATATATATTTATATATAATTATATATATAATAGTTATATATTATATAATATATATATATATATTAATATATAGATATATAATATATTATTATATATATATATATTTAATATATATTAATATATATATATATATATATATAATATTTATAATATATATTATATTTATATATTTAATATTTATATTATACTTATATATTATATTATCTCTACTCACTCATATGTAGTAATATTATATATAATTAATATATATATTATTAATATATATTAATATATATATATATATATATATATATATTATATATATATATAGATATATATATATTATATATTAATATATATTATATATATATATTATTATTATATATAATATAATATACATTATATATATATATTATATATATATATATATATAATATATTAATAATAATAATTATATATATATATAATATATATAATAATAATATATATTAATCATAATATTTACTATTATTTCCCTTGTAACTTTAATTACAACCTAATTAATTACTTACTTAACCTTATGAACTTATAAAAGACTACTATATATTACTTATAAATAAAATGAATTAATCTACTACCTTAACTTACTACCTTAACTTACTACCTTAACTTACTACCTTAACTTACTACCTTAACTTACTACTTACTTAACACTACCAACCAATCAGATCAATTATAAACATATAAAAAATGTGTAAGTAAAAAATCGTCTATATCTAAACTTCGTTTATTTTTATTTAAAGAGCATTTAGCTGATTTTGTTTTAAAAAAGTTTTAATTAAAATCCATTTAAAAATTTAAATGATTCTTCCACTGATCAAGAGGAACACGACTCAGTCTTAATTTTTTTGTTGATTTTGTCTGCCTTTATGCCTTACGTATGTATGTATGTATGTATGTATGTATGTATGTATGTATGTATGTATGTATGTATGTATACTTGCTGTTACTCTATGGGTATGCATCTATACATGTATGTATAT